>BQNB010145858.1:0-13494 GCA_026074375.1 Tanacetum coccineum
GTGATGGTGTCGAATCGATGTTGGTCTTGGTAGCGGTGTAGATCGTGGTTATTCCGGCGAAGGTAGTGGTTGTTGTAACGACAGATCCCGGTATATGAGCGGTGATTTGAGAGAGTTTGGTGATGGTGAAAGAGTGAAACTTTTGAGACAATATATGTGAACTGTATTAAAAATATATGCAATAAGGATCAAAGGATCATAAGCTTCTTGTTAGTGACTCACTTTTCTTAAAAGAAAAAAGAGGACTCGTGTGGTATAAAGCAGTGGAGGTAGGTCTCATTTATAGATGGCAGATTTTATACTTTTGTAACTTCATGATGCTTTGTATCCTTTTAGATTGAATTTATGGTTTTGTAACTCTATGATCATTTGAAATTCTTTTAGATAGTAATTATTGTTGTGGAATGTAATAATTGGAAGTTGGTTTGTATACTAAAAACTGCAAGTTTTGGAATAAAAGGCTTTTTTCAAAGTCATTAATACTGCCAATAAATTCTTGAAACTGTATTTTATATTATATAAGATATACAACCAGATTCATTGAATCTATCATAAAATGAATTTTTGTTGTTGGAGGCCAATTAAAATGGGACTGAGAGAGTATTATTATGCTTACTATTCAGTATTCACTTTTGCCCTCATTCACATTTTCTTTTTTAAACTCTTATTTTACCAGTTTAATTGTGCCTTTCACTTAAGTTTTGCATCTCCCTTCATGGGTCTTTAACCGAGCTCGAGCTTTACAGAACTTAGGCTCGGCCTCAAAAGTATAAGGTAGGTTTGAGTTTTGTTTGATAACTTGGCGAGTTTTAATCATCTATATTTGAGCTCAGCTCGGACAAGGCTTGAGTTCGGATCAAAAAGTTTAAATGTATATATAAACATTTAATTTAATAGTACAACTCATCCGTAAACTCAGGAAAATACGCAATAAACTCAGCACGAAACTATACGAACATTCGTGATAATTAGGTTTTAAATAGTATTTCTACAAATACTTAATTACTATACCAATATTCATGTTATCATTTAGGGTGTTTATGTTAATATATATAATAAAAAGATATATATTCTTTAAGGCTCGAAAAGCTCGAGCTCGGCTGTTATGTATTTCGAGTTGGTTTATTAAGACCGGGCTTAAACTCGATAAAAGCTCGACTCGATTAAGTCAAGCTCAAGCTCGAACCCAAATTGTTTAATAAAAATTGACTTATTTACGGCCCAACTTCATGCGTGAAAGTATGTTGTTTTGTTAGTCTCATAAGGTGGTTTCCTGATAAGGCTTGCTGCTTTGAAGGGCATTCTCATATGCTGAGTATGTTGTTTATGTTTTGGTTGAGCTCAGATGGCTTTGTATCTTGTAGATGATAGCTGAGTTGGTGAGGACTTCTTTGATTGGTAATAGGTCTAGATTGGATAGTTATCATGTCTGAGGTTTCTTGCCAATTTAGTGTGTATTCTACATAAGGAAGGTTTCATGAGCTGTGGTGTTTAGTCTTTTGATTTTCTTTTGGCTATATAGGTGTATCTTGATGTGGTCTATGTTGCTGGTGTCTGTGTTTTCTTGAGGCTCTTGAGGTCTACTGGTCTTGATGTTTGGTAGGTGAGATTATGGTTCTGGTTTGCTTATGTTGTTGTTCTCTTTTTTCCTTTTCAAGGTTTTTTCCATAGGTTTTTTCTTGAAAAGGTTTTTTAAAGGAGCAGGGCATTAGTAAATCTCATAATCTAGTCTGTAGAAGCCTGATGTATTGGGTTTTACGTTGAATTAGTTTGGCAGGAATTAGTCTATGTATTGTTTTCTTATTTTATTATTGTGAGTTTGGGACTGTCCATCTCACTATTGAATACTGTAAGTTGCTATGGTTTTAATATATTTTTTTTCTCCAAAAAAAACTTCATGCGTGAAAGTAGTATATACTTGTTGTATACATTATGGGCATGTTTGGCGTGCGAGTTTATCAGAGCTTATCAAACATGAGCTTATTTAAAAAAAATTAAGCTACCCTTAAAAATAAGTCTCATTTGACTGACACGGCTTGAAAGAGCATGTAAAAATATAAGTTACTAAATGGAACGGTAGTTAAAACAACGTTTAGAAAAAAACCCAAGCCCATTTATCTCAATTTACCATGATACCCATGAAAACCCGCGTCTTCCACAAACCCAATCATTGTCGTTCATAACTCTTGGGGCAACATTGACTAAGATCTCCTTTATGTTTTGACGATGACAAATAAAGGTTCGCAACACTTAAAATAAGAGACGATAGCCAAAATCCGTAAAACGGATACAACAGGTATGGGGCGCTGGTCACGCGTCAGCACGTGGCCAGCGCGCCACTAACAACATCCGTTTTTATGAATTTTGCAAAATCGGTTTTCCTCTTACCCGAAACATGTGGAACCTTCAATAAAGGTATGTACATGATATATGAGCATTTGGGAGCACTCTAAATGAGGTTTAGACTTAGAAAGGGGCAAAAACAAATCATCCCGTTTTTTTAACAAAACGCCAACACATTTCTTTTATCAAACGCCTCTAGCCAAGGCCGAAACTTCTTTTCTAAACATAATATGAATATACTTTTAAAATATCATCAAACTAAAGTATTCATTTGACCTTAATCCGGATTTGTGTTGTTCCTAATCACGTAACGGATTTTACTCCCTTATTTGTCAAAATAAGTCAAAGGTCACTTTACGTAAACGCATCATTTCCCATTACGAGATATGTTTTACTTGAGATGCAAAACACTTAACTTGTTTGCATCAAGGTGATTAGTGATCAAATCCATTGTTGATAATCATGGATTAAAGTCTAAATGACTAATTGAGTTTGTGGTAACTGAAGGTTAATTATACTTTGATATTTCTTACCTTTTTCTATATAAATGTTTTACAAACTCCCACACACTCCCACATGTATTCATCATATATCACCTACACCTCAATTCTCACTTAAACATTTTCTAATCATTTGTTAATCTCTTCTTCCCAAAACAAATGATTATTCTCACCTTGCCATACAATCTAAACATTCCTTCCCATTTCTCAAATGATTCCCTAATCATCATTGCCCAAGTCTTTTCTCCCTTAAGGGCAATATGATTAATCCCATAATCAATCCTTTGATTATTCATATCTTCCTCACAACTATAAACCTTAAACCTTCTGTATAATATCTATGTTATCTAATCTCACAATCTAGTGACAAAGAACTAGAGAGAGAAAGTGGAAGGATGAACACTTTTAAAGAGAGAAAGAAAGAGAGAATATTAGCTTATAGAAAATGAGAAAGTGAACAACCAACACGCTTTCCAAGCTATGAAGAGGGTACTTATACTCCTATGTGGCTATCTATGGGCTCATACATGGGCTTTCCATAGGCTTTGGCCTTTCTACCTTACTAAGGTTCCAAAAACTAGCTAAGACCTACGAGCTACATATTTTAGGTGTGACTGAGTCTTTTCTCGATTCCTAACAATCTCCCCCTAAAGGAGGTCACACCCTTTTATAAAAATCTTATTCCTAGCATTCTATGAATGTCTTCGTCTTTGCTCGTGGTCTTGAGTCATTATCATTCAACTTGTGATATGCGTAGTGATCTTTAGAGTTTAGGCTTGAGCTTGTTCCTTTAGCTTGACTTGTATGTGATCTTTAGCTTCTTGAGATCATCAACCAAACATAATCTCTTATTATCATCTTGTGATCTTTTGCCATCTTGTGTACTTGTGACCTTCGGACCGACATGCTCATACTATACTTGATCTTTAACTTGAAAGCTTGAATAAAGCATCTTTCTTAAAGTTCTTTAACTTTAACACTTCGTCGCTTCAAGAAGGACGTGCGGTATTAGAGTAGCGGAAGTCTTGAAACATGTACTTGAGCTTTCATAATGCCTTTACATATGTCGGTCGAGTATGAGCATGTGGCTATGAATCTTGACTTGTCTTGAACCAGTTGCGGCCACTATCAGCATTTCATGCATAAATGGGTTAGTGATAAACAACATGTATAGACGAAAGTGTCTTTGTCACTTCTTCGAATACGGTTGCAATAACCACGGTTCCTCATTAATCAGTATAAATACTGTCTGTGATCAGGTAGAATTCAGAAGAATCTCGTTGACAGGGTTTCGCAGCTGCACTAGCCGTTCTCATTACCGGAGCATCTCAAAGTAGACAACACGGTATGCGTGTACCAGTAAGACAAAGTCTCACTGAATGAATCAAAAATTGATTTGAAAATTAATCGACGTGTCACTTGCTAAAGTGATTTTATGACACATCGAGAGTTTTATGCATTTTAAAATTCATCAATCATCAATTCATAGTCTGGACCGAATCGATATCCAGTGTCACAAGTTTGATCCATATAGGATCTCACAAGTCACCTACCGCAGAGCTTGTTTGATGTTGGCTCTAGAAGGATTTTTATCGTCATTGTGAATATTTAAGTATCACTCTGATGTTCAAGCAATATCACAAGGATAATGCGTAGGACTCTTAAGATATTATTTGATTCCACACTGTATGAAAAACAAATATATTGGAATAGTGTACTAATGAGATTTATGTATGATCTCTTTATGGCTCTAGACTCGATAGTGCATTCTGATTTTAGTAATCGGAGGCTGGAGCAAACTGCTATCTTTTCAATACCAACAAACTCGGAGTGAGAAAGTCGATAGAAATGTGTGTAATCTCCGTGAGAGATGAAACAAGAGTCTTTTGAGAGACCTTGAGTGGCTAAGGAGGGTTGTGCATCGCATCACTGGGTCCATGATGACTATCTTCAATACCAGACAACAGCTTAGTGTTTTTGATGGCATATGTATTGACCCGGTTTTTGCCTAAGTGTAAGGAGGACTTCTTTCTTTTCACCCTTTATATTTACCTTTTCTTTTTTATTCGTCAACCCCTTCAATGCTTACCAAGACTTCATCACTAACACCTTGTTAGGTTCATTCCAGTGTCAGCTCTGTCTTAGTCTGCATTATCCCATTTTTCTCACTTTTTCTCCTTTTTATCATACCTATGGACTTCTATTCTATCTAATGGAATGTCCTTGGGCAGATCCCTCCGGTTCTAGCTGGATCGTGGGACAGATACCTAACATTAACCACCTTATAACTCCATAAAATTAAGTACATGGTCGGTCTATTGGTATTGCAACAGTTGCCATTAAAACCATTTTGAAATTTCCACCAAGGTACTTGTGATATAATATCAAAACGTTTGTACCTCGATAGTTTTTAACTTTTCAAAATTGCCCCCCCTGCATATGTGCATCGATATTCGAAAATGTTGAGCACATATGAGGAAGAAGCTGCACTAGAGTCATTAAGATCACATTTTACAAGTTATATATATTTTAATCACATTTTCTCTCCTATCAAAAATGTCAAATCTCTTGATATTTCAGATATCAATTGATTCAAATATGTATGAAAATTATTTAGGAGGAAAAATGTTCTAATTATATATCAAGCCTTTTATTAGGAACATTTTAATGCTCCCCCTCAATTTCTGAGGGTATTATATGGTGTTGAGTACATTAATTTGATTTTTTTTGAATTTACTAAGAAATTCTTAAAATTCATACTAAAACACTATATAAGCCTAATTTTAGTCCTACACTACTTATTTACATATTCACAAGTTTATAATTACGAGAAATGACCTGAAGTAGTAGAACAAGATATGACAAAGTCATATTGTCCGCTGAAGCAGTCTAAGGTCTTTCCCGTATTCCCTTCCACCAACGAACTTTTCCAAGCTCCTCATCAACCTTCTTTCCAGCAACTGACGATCAATATCTTTTACCATGATGCGAGACCGTTTCTGGTCCAAGTTACTCTATCTTCTTCTAGGCATGACACTTGTATACCCCATCTCCAAGTTGTTGGCCATGTCTTTGAGTTTATCCCGAACTGATATGAGTGTGTCGTCACTGAACTTGTAGAGCTCATGAGAATACATTAGTTTGT
Source organism: Tanacetum coccineum (assembly GCA_026074375.1). Taxonomy (NCBI): domain Eukaryota; kingdom Viridiplantae; phylum Streptophyta; class Magnoliopsida; order Asterales; family Asteraceae; genus Tanacetum; species Tanacetum coccineum. The sequence goes on from BQNB010145858.1 coordinate 5,989, forward strand.
TTCTCTCCAACTTGTCCAAATAGATGAAACCTTGAGGATTAGAAAATGCGGTATATGGTGGTAGGTCAGAGATGCCAACCTTGTGCGTCAGTGGTCTTGAGATGTTGAGCTTCTTCTGGTAGCTTTCGACACCAAGTTAAAGATCTTCCACGCGCTTCTGGATTACAATATGTCTTGTAAACATACGTAATGTTGCAGCAAAGTGCACAATAACTTCACCATTGAGATTGCTGAGTCTGTTCTGAACAACGAGAAGCAGCATGTCCTCGATAGGGGTGTAAACGATCCGAGCCGAGTCGAGTTTTGTCCTAAACGAGCTAGGCTCGTTTATTAACTACTCGCCTCTAGCTCGAATAAACTTTTATAAATTGGCTCGAGCTCGAGCTCGAATATTTTTTTGTTGTTCGAGCTCGAGCTCGAAGCTCGTTTAAGATATTTTACCTTTTTTGTACACTTTCAATAAATTAACTTTCAGGCTTAAGATGCTCGTATAAAAGATCGAGCTTGATAGGCTCGCTTATTAACTCAAGCTCGAGCTCGAAAGCTCATTTACAATTATAAAAATTGTTTTAATGCTCAAACTAAAGTTAATATATAACTTATAAGCTTGACAAATATTGTTTAAGAGGACAATATTAATGTTTAATAACATCTAAAGCTTGACTAAGTTTTAAAATAGGGTGGGCTTTGCTTATATAGAGCTTTTTCTTTTGGAAGTTTTCCTCTTCAAGCGATGTGGGATAAGTCTACTAACCATGTCCCTCTTATATTTTAATTTCGGGTTAATGGCATATAATAGCAACGTACTTTCCCATTTGAGCCATTATCAGATATGAACTCCAAAAAGTATCACAATACCCATCGAACTTTATATGAACTGATCTGATATCAACAACTTGACCATTTTTTCTTACAAAATTCACGCCATGTGACACATGTACATGTCATGTCACTTCTTTTAGAGCGTTAGGTTCCATGTCAGCCCCTAATACACACCGTTAGGTTGTCTTCCCTAATAAAAACACATATAACCCTAACACTAACGCATACAACCTAACGGTGTGTATTAGGGGCTGACATGGAACCTAACGCTCTAAAAGAAGGGATATGACATGTACATGTGTCTCATGACGTGAATTTTGTAAGAAAAATTGGTCAAGTTGCTGATATTGGATCAGTTCATATAAAGTTCGATGGGTATTGTGATACTTTTTGGAGTTCATATCTGATAATGGGTCAAATGAGAAAGTACGTTGCTATTATATGCCATTAACCCTAATGTTAGGCTTAAGAATTTTGTAAATTGAAGTGACCTCCCTTAGGAGGAGATTGTCAGAAATCGAAAAAAGACTCGGTCACTCATAGAATACGTAGCTCGTAGGTCTTAGATAGTTTTTGGAACCTTAAATAGGTAAAAGGGCCAAAGCTCATAGAAAGCCCATCAAGGCCCCTATGAGCCGCGACTAGGACATGTATAAATACCCTCTCAATAGCTTGGAGAGGATGTTTGTTGGTTTCATTTCTCACACACATAATCTAATATTCTCTCTTTTCTTTCTCTCTCTAGAAACCTTCCTTCCATCATTTCTCTCTCTAGTTTCTTTATTGATTGGTTAAGTGTTTAGATAAAACATGTTTTCTACAAATGCAAATTTTTATTTTGAAATAATAAAGTCTTTCCGGGTGCATATACAGAGTTATTAAATAATATTTTCTTATAACATTATGTAAAATCTATTATACTTATATAGTTATAATATATGTGTGTGCGCGAGTTTTTACATAAAATTTTTATTATATATTAATATCGATTAATAATTTGTATATGTTTTTTTACAAAGGATTTAACTTTTTTTAATTTGCATAGCGTGTCGATGTTGATATTGTTTAAATTGAATTATTTATATCATGTTTTAGACATTAAACATTTATAATTTGAGAAAAAGGCTTTACGGATATCTCTATTTAAACTTAAAAGAGTAATTGGATGTATCATTGATAATTAATACAGTATGCTTTTAAGCTGCATTATCTATTATTTTCTATTTTATTTTAGTTGATAATCAATATGTAGCTTCATTTTTTTGAAGCATGTATATTGTTGCAGTTTTTAAGTTAAGTACGGCTTTTTTAAGTTAAGTACGGCTCCGTTTAACATCAAATCTTGACTCCACCTCTCTAAATAATGATAGTGTGCCATTTCTATGGATTAGTAATGCTATATAACGGAAGTGTATTAACACGATATAGTACTAGTTTTAATCCCCGTGCACGCACGGGGCTTGTAAATTATGTTTTTTAAATATATTTATAATTTTTATTTTTTCTGTTTTATAAGTTATGAAAGTTTAAAGGGTTATTTGATTTTTTTAAAAGTCATAATAAAATTTGTAAATTTATAAATTTACACTTAACTCTATACAATTTATTTAAAATTAAACCACTAAAGTTTTATTAATTACATTATCTTTTTTTCAAGTTTTTGTTTTTATAAATTTGACACATATATTTTTATGTGTTTTTTTTCTTTATCTGATTTCTCCAACAAAATAATGCCAATTTTAGAAGTATTTAAGCTTTTTAATTAAACATATATTCAAAAATAATAAAAAATTTGAAGCATCATACCTAATAAGGAAAAAAAAAATTTTTTTAAATGCAAAAGTTTCTACTTTTCGTTTTCTTTTACTAAGTAAAAGATGTGTATATGCATAATTTATTTATTTTAAACAGGTTAGACATATAGTACGCAGTATAACACAAGCTATGTTACATAGAATAAGATGTACATTATATAAATTATATAATGCAATTTGCAATATATATTTATTTGAACGTGGAGAAGAAGTATTAAAGAAGGGTTAGGTTATAAGGACCCTTTAAAACATCATTTGTACGTTCACCCTTTTCATGTTTTTTGCGTTTTTTGATTTTGTTTTTTTAATTTTTTATGTTATTAAACTGTGAAACGGAAAGTGTGGAAAAAAATCAAGTTTAACAAGTCAAAAGTAATAAACTGTTAAAAAATACGAACAAAAACTGATAAAAAAATGCATTGCACTGTAAACATAAACAGGGAAACAAAAGAACAAAAAGTATTAAACATCCGTACTTTTTATGAGCCGGTGGTACAATAGTAACACCCATTAAAGAAAACTTAATGTACAAGTAGGTGTAAGAAAGAGTCAGGAATAAATGAAAAGGGAAGTGATTTGTGCACCATTTTTTTCATTCATACACCAATAATCATGCATACCGGTGTTGTACTATGTGCATTTATCTTTTGTCATTTAGTGGTGTATAGATGAAAAAAGGTGACCAAATCAATTCCCAATGAAAATTAAAAAGAAAAGATTGCTAAAGACCTGGTTTGGGTTTCCGTGGCTTCAAATCATTGAAAATAGGTGCTTTATACTTAGGGGTGTTCACGGGCGGGGCGGCGGTGTGTGGGGGTGCGGAGTGTTTTTGGGGGGAGGCAGGTGCGGGGGCTATTAGACGTTGTAGATCGACTGTTCCCGACGCGCTCCATCCGAAACCGAATAAACCCACTTATAATGGTTCGGTTTCGGTTTTTAACTTTTAGCATATCCGCAAGTTAACCGAACCGAACGTGCATATTATAATGAATATATTTCTCACCTCAACAATATAAAATAAATAGTCACAGTATTTCCACCCCATGATTAGTGCGCCTGGCTTAAGTGTGTGTATGATTACGACGACTTTTTCGCAAGATAGACCCGTATTCACATAGACATTCGCCAGTGTTTGTGAAAACGGGCGTAGAATAAGAAGTGACTTTAATCTATCTGTCCGAACATAGATGATCCTACATCAACCCGATACCGTACATCAGAGAAGGATACAATAAAATAAGGACATGCGGGGTACCCGAAGTGAGCGGTTACCCCGGTTCGGAATACGTCTTATCTACGAGCATATTAAATGAAACGTTTTTCAGTATGATATCGATTTGAATAACGTGGCGTAATATACCGATATAAAATTAAGTATGTTGTTAACTTGACATAATCACCAGCATAAAGATATAGAACGCATTTAATTTACTACGATGTATACATTTCTAGTAAAATTGTTATATGATGATATGACGTTATGATCTTCTAAAAAGTCCATATAAGACTAGTCGTTTAGATTATGTTGTTGATTCTTCTAAGATAAATATTATCTCACCTGAAATATGTAAGACCCTCCCACACAGAAGACTCAAATATTTCCACCTCCCCCTACTATTATGTAACAATCCCGTCAAAACCCACCCCCCCAATTGAACCAAAAAATATTAACTCGAACGCTTATCAGACCCTTCCTCACCGACTCCACTCCCTTTCATCACAATTCGCCTCACACATAGATTTTTTACAAATGTCCTTTACTCTTACCGTACGCGTAAGAAAAGAAAAAAAAGTCGTTATACATTAAAAGTATTGCAATATAATCGGTTAATACTTGTACAATTATTTGATATTAGTTTAGAAAAAATACATCTGTATTAATATGCACGGTTCGGTAACGGTTAACTGGCGGATATATAAAAGTAAACCGAAACCGAAACCATTATAGTGGGTTTTTTTCGGTTTCGGGTTGAGCGGTTCGGCTCGGTTCGTCGGTTTCTCGGTTTTTTTGAACACCCCTAATCTACATGATCCAAAAAGTTACTTTCATAAAATCAAGAGTAAATTACACCTTTAGTCCTCAACATCGTGATTTTGCTACGCTATGGGTCAAAATTCCTCACACTTTTTAGTTTTACCCGTTAGTCTTCACACGTGACTAAAGCATGATGGGTGTTTTGGTAATTGCTTAGTTTGTATTTTGAGAAATGCTAGATCCACACCCAATTTACACATACAAATTTTACACTCATATGTGTCAAACAAATATAGGTAGTGGAAAAAAAAAAGAATATTTGATAGAATATGATTGGTCCAAGTTACATGCCACATGTGCATGTGAAAGTCTTTATGTGAGTTGGGAGTGGATCTAGCATTGCTCTTGTATTTTTACCTCTCATTTATTTACACCTTTCCCATCATATCACTCCATTATTCTTGCTCATTACATTACTCTCTACTCCTAATTTTCGTCCTTTCATTTTTTCTCACTAAAATCATTAAGTGTGTTTCAATTCGTTCTTGCATGATTGGTTACCACAACGGGTCCAACCTTTAAAAAAAACGTACATATTTACTAGAACTAACAGAAGATGAGTTGTATGAAGAACTCAAGCACATGTAAGGTAAGTTCTTAAAAAATGTTTATTATACCTTATTTTTTTTTTATGTTTTCAAGTTTAGCACCAAACAAGTTTTCCATCTGTATTCGCCATGGTAGAAGCTTTAGGAGTTTCCAGGTCGACAATATCTAGGAGGTAAAAAAGATTTATATGATTTTATGGATATGGATGTTTTTTAAGTGTATGAACTGAATAAGATGGTCTTAGAGTTACGTTATGGAGGTTTGGATGAGCCAATGTATTACCATTATATGATACCTATGAGTGATTTGGAGGTTGGTTTGTTGGCTTTTGATAATGATGACGATGTTGTTGGTCTATGTAGCTTTATTATGAGTTTAAAACTGATTGAGGTTTATATTGAACATGGAATTACAAAGCTCAACTGTTAATATATATCAAACTCTCAAATTAGAGAAACTATATAGGAATACCAAAAGGACATGTGGGTTGAAGCCACTAGTAGTTCACCTAGGCAAAAAAAATATCTTGATGCTTGAGTGGTAAAATGATAGTACACCTAACAAGGCTAGTTTGACCAGTGGGTGTGACACACCAAACTCCATTCCTCAAGGGTTTTTTATCCAACCTAGTATGGAAACCATGGTCTCATACACTCAACTGAGTGGTGTGGATGTAGGTGACAAACAGCCTAATGAGCTACCTCGTATAAAGTCTACATTCAGCAATATAAGCCTGTCATTTGCTTCCTAACAAAATTGTGGATTATGTAACAGGAGATGTGATTAAGTGTATTAATTTTGATGCTATGGAGATAGATGATCACTTAGAGGTGGGTAATGTTGATTGTATGCATTTGGAGGGTTATGGTCAAGAGGGGTTAAGTCCTGATGCAACATTTGGAATCGATGATTAGACCAACATATTGATCTTAATATTCCACCAATGGTTAGTGAAGAAGAGGTTGTTGGTATTGAACACTTAGATAATGAGCATGAAGTTGTTCAAGAAAGGGTAGATGACCAAGAAAGAGTAGTTGAACACTTAGATAATGACGTGGAGACTGAGTATGACTCAAGTGATAACGATGGCAAAGAAGGTGATGAGGATCTTACGGTGGATGAAGAGAATGAAATCAATGAACCTGATGTGGAGGACCATTTGTTTGTTCGTAATAATAGTAATGTTGAGTTCAACATCCTTGGGGTAACTAGTCAAATGCCTGACCAAGTAAATGTGGGAGATGAGGTACGTGTTGTTGATGTTGATGGGTTTGATAATGAGATGGGGTCAGAAGAGGATGGTGCATGTTGTAGACGAATGGAACTAAAGAAATTACGAAAAGCATTCATGCAAGGTGAGAGTGATGAGAACATATATTCTTTCTATTGTGGCTAAGTATTTGCTAGTTCAAAGGAAGTCAAAGACATGATGTGTTTCATTCAATTGAAAGTATAAGGGAGTTGAAACCGATAAGGAAAGAAATGTTGGGCCTAGTGGATCAAAAGGCCCAATGACTAGGATCAAAAAGAGAAAGAGTTCACGGACTGTTAGTGAAAGTCAGGCTAGTAGATTAGTTGTGAAAGAATGGGAGGTGAGAACATACATGAATAAACACACATGTCTTCAATCAAGACGTATCAAGGCCTACACATACAACTATTTGGCTTAAAATTTTTTTGATCAAGTTAAGGTGAATCCTGATGTCTAAGTAAAGGCAGTTGAAGACCATCTTCGGAGAGAGTTGGAACTATAAATCTCAATGAGTAAGGTATACAGAGCTAAGGCAAAAGCAGACAAGGAAGTAACAAGTAACAGGTGATCATACTCTTCAATTTACCATGCTTAGAGATTATGTGGTTGAATTGCAATCTACTAACCCTAACACCACGGTAAAAATAGCAGTTGAAAGAAACACAGATGAATCTGATACAATCCCGGTTAAAGTGTACACACGAAAAAAGAATCGAGTCAACGAAACGGGTCAGACTCAGTTTAATTCAATCTTTAGGTATTGGTTGGACCCACTTGGTCAAAGCAGTAGCCGGAAAATGGAATGGTGGGGAGCAGTTTACAAGCCCATTTTCAGGAGCAGTTAATTAGTAACCACTAAGTAGTATTAGTAGCAGGCTATGTTTTTATTTTTCATTATTCAGTTTTTATTATCAAATACTACCTTTGTTTTGGAGACTCTACCCTTCTCGAATTAAGCCACTTTATTTCCTCTCATTCAATCAAATTGTCTTTATTTGATCTAAATCTATCATTTGGTTCCATTGCCGGGAATT
>BQNB010145859.1:0-16654 GCA_026074375.1 Tanacetum coccineum
TATTCTCCTTTTTTGAGAATAGGGAGTTTGATAGTTGATACTGTATGAGGAGTTTGTTGTGTTGGTGTTTGTGATGTTGATGGTGGTGGTGGTGGTGGTGGAATTTCATCTTGTGATGCAGACATGTTTGGTTTTGGAGGATGAGGGTTTATTACTGAATTTTATTGTTCTTCTTATTCAGAGTTTCTCACAAAGGCTCTGATACCACTTGTTAGTCCCTTAGAAATAGATCACTGCAACCTATTAAGGATGATAGCCAAGTTGTATAAATACAAATGACTATGTAGAAACACTGATTATGAATACTATGTGTTAATGCGGAATCTTAACACAAGTACTAAGAAAAACAATGAATAACTAAACAATGATTTCTATTAATCTTCTTTAGAATGATTACAGATTGCTAACTATTTTGATATGATTATGCTATGAGATATCTTGAGATTGTATCTCTAATTATGCCAAGAGGGATCCTTTTATAGACTAAGGATAAACCCTAACAGGCTTACAAAACGCATACATATCTTTTCCTAAAATATCTCATATATATCTCATACGCGGTACTAACTATTTTTTACTAACGGTACTAACTAACTGATCAGTACTTAACACTTTGTACTGTCAGTACTAACTATAACTAACGGTACTAACTATTTATACTGTCGGAACTAAGTTAAGAAAACATAAATCCTAACACGTTTCTTCTCCGTGTCACTGAGGTCCTCATATGTACGAGGCCTTTCTGGTCCAAGAAGGACACCTCCCTCAGGGGTAGTTCTAAGGGCATCCCTTGCGGTTCCAAGCTCAAATGGTCCTTGATCAATCGACTGAAGAATTTGCAATCCATTTTCCTTTCCCCTACAATACAATCGGATTCGTTGTGACCATGATTCGTAATCAGTCCTATCGAGCATAGGAGGGCGGGTATCGGAACCGGCCTCTTGAATATCATTTGAATTACTAGACATGGTTGATTACTTATATTATGATAAACTTTGGATCGGTACAATGATTAGTGATTGTATGTTAAAAGTGATGATTGTTTGTTTGATTAGGTGATATGTTGTTTGATTGTGATTTGGTTGAAATAAATTAACGTAATGAAGTTAATGAAACTTAGGCAAAACGCACTGAAGAATGAAATTTTGCCAGAGTAACTTCTTATCAAAACGCAATATGGTCTTCAAGCAAAACGCAATGGAAGTCTTAAGCAAAACGCAGTGATGTTGAAGCAAAACGCAATGATGAATGAAATTTTGCCAGAGTAACTTCTAATCAAAACGCAATATAGTCTTCAAGCAAAACGCAACCAAATGTTGAAGCAAAACGCAGTGATGGTCTTGGAGAAAAACGCAGTGGTCTTGAGGCAAAACGCAATGGCCTTGAGGCAAAACGCAACCAAATCTTGAAGCAAAATGCAGTAACCAAAACGCAGTCTTCAATAACCAAAACGCAAGAGCAAAACACAACCTATAATAAGACAAAACGCAGTACAGTTATCCTTTACCAAAACGACAAAATGCAGTGTACTATTTGAGGCAAAACGCAATGAAGAATGTCTCAGAGAGGCAAAGCGTAATGAAGAAAAATACGAACTTTTTCACCTAAAAACACCAAAAAATCACTCTTTTGAATGTTTTTGCTTGGTTTCTTTTGCACAACTTGAACCTAGAAGGCTATAACAACTATAGAAATACTAACTTTAACATCACAAACGTGAGAATCAAAGAGTGTCAAGAATAAGACCATAAACCTTCAAAAACCAAACTTTTGATCTAAACTAACCAAGAAAACACACACACAATCTAGCTAATCATCCCATGGGCTCTGATACCAATTATAGTATATTGGATATCATAACACAAGCCTAGGATTAATGTTTGGTCAAATTGTCTAGAGAGAGAAAGTAGGAGTTCTAGAGAGAGAAAATCACTTAGTGTGTGTTTGTGATAAAATGAACATCCAACCCCTTCCCATGGCTGGAAAGGGGTATTTATACAAGAGTTTGGTGCCCCTAAATGGGCTATAGAGTGGGCTAACAAGTGGGTAAAGACCCAGCCCAACACCATAAGCCGTATGTTAACTAAACGATTAAAACTAAGACTACGAGCTAACCTATGCTAGATATAACACGGGGTGACCGAGTTTTTTACATGGATTTTCATAATCCTAACAATCATGGATCGAGAAGTCAAACGGTTGAAGAAAATTCGTATCCCAATTGTCAAGGTTCGATGGAACTCAAGGAGAGGTCCTGAGTTCACATGGGAACGCGAAGACCAATTTCAAAAGAAGTATCCGCATCTCTTCACAAAACCCGTACCTTCATTAAGTGTTGCAACTTGAGCCTTGAGAACAAGGCTCTTCTAACGGGTGGAGACTGTAACATTTCACATTTTTAGGTCATTTACGACTTCATTTATTATTGTTATTTATTTTTAGAGTTTTACGCATTCGCTTTTAATTATTATCTTATAGTTAAATCGCGTAAACTAAAAATCAACGGTCAACGTAAACGGACACAAAACAAGTTAAAGTTCACATCAATCAAGTGTTATATGATTATTAAGAGTATAATTTATAACTTTTCATAATTTATTTTTGTTGGTTACGTAAAACGCTTACGTTTCGCAATAAATTACATTCGGGCATACCCGGAAGCACGTATACCTATCTATACTCAAACCAATACTCACATTTATACCCAATACACAAAATTTAATCATTTTATCACTTATTATTTATGTATGGCTGGATATAAGGTAAATACATAAGAATTAAATCACCAAGTCTCCACTAAGTCCTACCTTTTTGGTTATATCTTACACACAAGTACACTCTTGACCCATGTTTCTAAAAATTGTCTTTTCTTGGTACCTTGGCACCAATCTTGGCCGTTCCATCTTATGGGAAGGAGGAGAGGTCCTTAAATCTTCTTACAAGTTATACCCAATCCACTAGTCACTTATGGTTTTGTTTAAGGTGGATTTACATTACCACTTAACCATAAAAGGCAAGTCCCATATTCATATGTCACACACACTCTCATAATTCACAAGAAAACTCACAAAACTCTCTCCCTAGAACCAAAAACCCACGGCTTAATTATATGAACTAGGGTTTCATATAATTTTTGATCCTATCAAGGTACACGTGTTCAACCATTATTATCTATTATACCTAAGGTGATACAAGGGTATTGGAAGCTTGGGTTTATGGTTTAACAAGAAGTATACAAGAAATATAATTAGGGTTTTCTCATTAGGGTTTGATCTTGGGTTTACATTATTGGGTTTAAGCTTAAGTATAAGCTTATGTTCATTATCCTACTACTCATCTCTAAGGTCCATTTAAGTTTTAACATCTTCATTATTCATTTACATGTTTACATACCTGATATATATGTTAATCACCACCTAGGTTTAATTTGATGATTTATGAGATATTACAAGACATGTATAGATTCGAATTTTATAAGTATAATGATGAAATAATACATGAAATGGAAGTACACACTTAATATAAGTACTAGTTGATTTATGAGTTTAGTTTGTAAATTATTTTGTATTGAAAGTTAATTACAAGTTTATGTATAAAAATATCACAAGGACATGGACTTCAATTGGACAAATGTTATGGACTTTTAGAGGACTTAATAGATGTAAGATATCTGATAGAAAACTTGGTAAAAGAATTGTACAAAAGCTCTTAATAAATGGAAGTATAAAACTTGTTTTATAAAACAAAAACATGTAAACTGTTTTGGTACCTACTGTTTGATTTCGTCAAATAACATATATATTTTATATTTTATTTAATTAGTACTTATCACAAGGATCGTAAGCATATAAGAAACTTGAAAAACCGAGCAATAACGAAGGAGATATGACATTTTTAAGTTTACAATAATTAAATGTATAAAAGTATTTTTATAAAAGTTATTTTATAAAAATATTCACTGTTTCAGATCTGATATATTAAGGGAGATATTTTATAAAGATAGTACTTTTCATGACGAATCCAAACATGTAAGAAACTCGAAAAACGGATTTAAAATGAAGGTGATACGTTATTTACAAGTTTAAGTTAAAAAGTATTTTTATAAAAGTAAATTTATAAAAATAGGTTACTGTTCACGACAGTATACTGTTGGGAAATAATTTTCATAAATAGAGCTTTTAATTACGAAGACGTGGACATAGGAATCACTAAAAACCGAATTAAAACGAACGAGATACAATTAAAATACGATTTCAATAATTAAAGTTATAAAAAGTATTTTTATAAACTTTCACTTACTGTTACTGTTCATAACAGTACCAAACCATATTATAAATATAAAATTTGATTAGACTTTTCAAATACGAATCCATACATATAAAGAACAAGCGAAACGGATTAAATATGAGTAAGTTATGACTTTTGGAAGGTTACGACGATTAATTATATAAAAGTAGTTTTATATAATTTTATAAAAACAATTAAAACTACTGTTCATCAGGGGCATAAATATTATAAATATAATATTTTGATATATTTTCTTAATACAGAGCCATGGATATAAATAACGTGAAAAACGGAGTTTAAACGATAAAGATATAAGGTTTTTAAAACCATATGCACTATTTTTACTTTTGTGCATTTTTTTATAAAAACAATTAAACCAATTATAAAATATCATTATATAATCAATAATGATATTAAAACATGTATTATTAACAAACAATCAATTGTGAGATGAAAATCACACTTTATTTTACAGATACAAATACAAACACCTTTATTCAATAAAGTACGGTTTAAACATTGCTTTGACATTTAAAACTAAACAAAGACTATTAGGTGGTGGTGTAACTATATAACTTGTGATGTAGTACTATTAAGTACATTGTACTCATACGGCCTACATTTAATTAGGTTGCGTTCGGATTTCGCTTGTCGACTCACTCACTTGATTTATATTATCAACACTATTCATTAAGGTGAGTTCATAGCCCCATGTTTTACTATATCAATGATTTACAACTTTTGGGGTGAGAAACATGCATTGTTTTACAAATTAGACGCAAGTGTACATTTTATCATGATTACGTGTTTGCCTAAGTAGCGATAACCCACTGTGCCCATTATCATGAACTGTCAATTACTTTGTGTGAGCGCGAATGTTATAAATAGATCTATTTGGGATTGACATCCCCGTTCGGGTGAGTAGCACTCACTGTGCCAGTTTGCCGGACAACAGACGTATACCATGTCGGATTTGGGATGTTGCGGGTTAGAACATCATCAAGGGCAATGTTGGCAATTTATATTGCAATTCATACATGTCGAGCTTCAGTGTCATGAGCTTAGGGAAACGTAATTACACTTTGTGATGTTTGCATCTGTTGCATTATCATACACTTGGAAATCTTGCGGTCCTACATTATATTTACATAAACCTATGAATTCACCAACTTTATGTTGACGTTTTAAAGCATGTTTTCTCAGGTCAATGAGGCACGAGGTGCTAAGGATACATTGGGGATACTCTTTTGGGGAGTCATGCATAAAAGATTTGGAGTCATTACATCTTGGGATTTTTGTTATGATCTAAAATCTTTGTTATCAAATGTTGAACAATTTAAGCCGTTGCGCTTTGTATTAAACAATTTCAATAAATCCAATGTATCGTATTTTAAACGACTCTTTTAGAGGTCGTTCTCATATCTTGTGCTATTGATCTATGATGTAACGCTCCCGGACTCATTATTCTGCTACGACCCTATTTGGGGGTGTTACACCGTCTACATGCTATGTATGCACAGTTCTTTATGAATCTTGGTGTAGAGTCGTAATCTTCTACTGCGACGCGCAGCTACCTCCAATGACCCACAGTCACGTGTTATCATGTATTTCCTACAAATGCCATCTAAGTGCTAAAAACCTGAAAACAAATGATTAAGCACATAAACCGGGCATATTTGCATGATTTAAAGGGTTAAATGACCTCGAAATAGTGTATAAAATGACACCTCATCAAATAACAAGGGGTTCTTTTTCTTTAAATTTAATTCACGGGCTGATTTAGAAGCTATTTTAGAGGGCGGTCCTTGGATGATCTGTAATTCTCGAATCATTCTCAAGAAATGATCGATGGGTACTAGCTTACTTAAAGAAGAAATGACTCGTATTCCTATATGGGTTAACTTGCATGATGTTCCTCTTAAAGTTTTTGAAGAGGATGGTATTTGTTTAATTGCTAGGTTGATTGGTAAACCTATTATGCTTGATTCCTATCTAAGTTCCATGTGTAATGATTCGTGGGGTAGGAGTAGCTTTTCTAGGTGCTTAATTCAGGTAAACTCCGAGGCTGATCTAGTGGATGTTGTTACTATTGTCATTCCTTCTCTTACTAGGGATGATTTCACCAAAGAAACCATTCGTGTTGAGTATGAATGGAGGCCGCCCAGGTGCAATCTATGTAAGATTTTTGGTCATGATAATGACCAGTGCCCTAAAAAAGTGGTGAGTCCTCCTATTGTTACTACTTCTAATGTTGTTATTCCTACTGTTGAGAAGAAAAATGATGGTTTCCAAACAGTATGTAAAAAGAAAAAGAGGAAAGGTAAATCTAAGTCTACTAATGGTGGTCAGTTTGCAGGTCCTTCGGTCAAACAAAATGTTAGATATGAGCCAAAGGCGACTCCAAGCGCACCTAAGAAGGGACCTACTGTTGTGGGTAATACATCTAAATCTTCATCTTCGTTGAAGACTATTGGTACTACTTCCAAGAATGATAAGATCTTCACGTCTAATCCTTATTCAGCCTTAAATGATGAAGAAGAATATGTAGAAGAAGTTGAAAATGTGTATGATGAATCTGCTAACTTATACACAAAAACCATTGGAAGTTCATCTTTCACGGCTGCTATTGGTTAGCTTTTTCACCTTAGTCACTTGTTCTAGTTGCAATTAGTTGTCTCTAGAGTTGTAAGTGTTTATGGCATGTAATAAGCATTAGTTTTAGGTGTTTATCAAGCTATTTAGCTTAAGGTTAATGTGGTATTTCAGCCACATTCCATTTGTACTTAATTTTTTTGGTTTTAATATACTTTACCGGGGTAACCCTTTACCCAAAAAAAAAGTCAATAAGATAGGACACATAGGAGCCTATATTGGGGGACAAGCTTAATTAAACAATGATTGTTTTAAATATTGTTGTTATGGGTTGTTAGGTGAGTCGGCAAGGATTTAAAATTCAAACTCAATCTTGTGTGAGAGGAGGAAGAAATGTGTTGAGGAAGAGTGGTTAAGTATGATAAGGAAGTTGTTAATGTGTGATAAGGTAAGAATGGTGAATTGTCTAAAGAAAGAATGAGACGATATATGATTGGGGAATATTTATAGAAATGTGTAGGATATAATGTTTAAGGATTGTGTAAAAAGGAGTGTGGGGTAAATCATAAAAATGATTGGAAGAATGTTAAATGGGATGTGTGAAAAAATTAAATGGGATTGTGTAGGAAAGTGGGATAAATCATTTGTTAGGAATGTTAGAAAGAAAACAAATGATTAAGGGAATGTTTAATGGGATATAGAGTAAATGCGATGTGATGAGAATGTGGGAGACATAGATTAAGTGGGAGTTAGTAAAATATTTAACGTTAGAAAGTGATAAAACTGTACAAAGGACATTAACTTTCAAATACACAAACTCAAATAGTCAATAGGACTTAATCCACATTTAACCACCAATCAATATGATCACTGATCATCTTGATGCAAACAAGATAAGTGATTTTCATCTCAAGTAAAGCACTTCTCATAAAGGGAAAGGATGCGTTTACGCAAAGTGACATTCGACTTAGTTTGACCAAAAATGGAGTAAAACCCGTTACGTGATTAGAGAAGATGTAAATTCGAATTATGATCATAAGATTACTTTCGTTTGATTGTATGTTGAAAGTATGAATGCCCTAGATTTAGAAAAGAGTTTAGGCCTTGGCTAGAGGCGTTTGATAAAAAGATTGAGGTGGCGTTTTGTCTAAAAACAAGAAGTTTTGTTTTTTATTTTCTTTAAGTTTAAACCTCGTTTTGAGTGTTTCTAATAACTCAAATACCATATTCATACCTTTATTGAAATATTCACATGTGTCGGGAAAGAGGAAAGTCGACGAAGCAAAACCGAGCCAAACCCAATTCGTGGCTGGCGCGCTGGCCACGTGCTCAGTGCACCAGAACCACTATTCCTGGTTTTGGTATATTCTGGCTATCGTTTGTTATTTTATGTGCTGCGAACGTTTATTTATCATTATTAAAACATAAAGGAGATCAGAGTCCATGTTGCACCAAGATAGTTACTTCTTTATATTATATTAATTATATATTATTATATAATAAAACTAGTTCGGTTCGATTTTTAGGATTCGGATTTTAAAGGAAAATCAAAAGCGAATCGAATTTTTCGGTTTTTGAAAAAGTAAAAACATAACCATCAGTTTCAAGTTTATGCCGGTTATTTCGGTTCGGTTTTTTTTTATTTAGTTTGTTTTTTTGCTCACCCCTATCTTATTTGAAGTGATGGATGATTAATTGTTTTTAATTGATGGTCTACGGTCAATTATAAACAAACTCTATTATACTTATAAGAAAAGGTGTGAAAATGATGGAGTTTAAAATTTTCATTTCTAAAATAATACGGGAAGAACTTGATGATTCTCTGAAGTTGATTTAAACATAATAGATATGAGATTAAGGCTATGTTTGGCACGGGGCTGCTTGGGGATTATAGGAGCTTGAGCTTTTAAAATAAGCTAGCTTATATAATAAGCATTGTTTGTCACACAGGTATATGCAGACTTATATAAGTCATAAGCCTCTATAAGCCCAAGTTCATTGAAAAGGGTTTATAGGGGCTTATAGCTATTTAAATTACTTAAATACCCTTCAAAACATAACGTGTTATCAGATAAAAGCTTGAAATATATGTGAATTAATTTGATGTATTTTTATGTGAATTTACACTAATAAACTCCGGTTCCGACTAGTTAGCCAAACAACTTTACAAATATATAAGCTTCATCTTTCGGCTTATAATATAAACTCCAGCCTCAGCCCATTACGCCAAACATATCATAAATGAACAAATGGACCTCTGGATTTGATTATAGCTTGTCACTATCTATATATAATAAAAAAAAAAGCGAATGACACAAAAACGTACTTAACTTAAAACGCATTTCAATCAAGGTATTGCATTTTTTTCTTGCATAAAAAAGTACCCAACTTATATTTTTGGCCAATTTAGGTATTTTCGTTAAATATTTAACGATCATCTTTTAAGTTTTACATTTCAAGTCCACCTGCCGCTACCACCACCACCAATCATCTTTGCCACCACCAAGCCTCCCCACCACCATCACTACCAAGCACCGCCTCCATCACTAACCCCACCTGCCATCGCCACAAACCACTAACATTAACCACCACCACTAACCCATCCACCACCGCCAAATGTATCACAAGAATTAATCTATTCAAATTTTCATCGATTTTTAATAACCTTTATTTTTGTTGTGTTATATTTTTAGTTACAAAGTGTATGAAATTGGTTATGTGTGTCTCAGATTGTCAACTACACTCTAGTTATAGTTGGCACTGATGGTTGTCTTTTAGCCTTATATGATCCAGCTACCAACAAGGAAAAGTTGTTTAAATGTTATGCGGGCTTATTTGGTGGCATTTCAAAAATTGTTCAGCATACTGAAAGTCTAACCTGCGAACTGAAGAGGGATAAAAGGAGATGAATAATCGGAAGGGCTACGAGACACGACTTAATATCTATTTTATTACTGTAGCATGTTATTATCTCAAGAATTACTGGTTACACTGTGGTAACATATTTTATTCTCATATTTTTTTGGTGTGATCGGGCTGGTGATTTCCGAGGTAGATGTGCGTGGATAAGGAGATGGTGGTAGATGGGGTGCTTTGTAGTGTTGGTGGTGGGCAGGCTTGATGGTAGCGACAATGATTGATGGTTGCGGTAGCGGCGGTGGACTTGAAATGAAAAACTTAACGGATGATCGTTAAATATTTAACGAAAATATCAAATTGGCCAAAAAAAATAAGTTATGTGCCTTTTTATGCTAGAAAAAAAGTACGATACCTTGATTGTAAATGACCTTTAAGTTGAGTACTTTTTTGTGCCATTTGCTCATAAAAAAAAGAAATTCCATCTTCATCACTTCGTTTGCTAATTTAGACATGGTGATATGTTAATAATGTGTTGAATATTCAATAACGTGTTGAAAATAATACATGCTGGCATGTTAATATATCCTCTAGATATACCGTTTTATACTTTGAGGAGTTTTACATATTGCTTAGTTTTCTTATATTTACTCATTCTATTTTAATGGTTTTCTGGTCATTCTCTCGAATTAACATAATCATGATCCTGTAGCAAAATGGCTGGCCATTTATTGTAGGGGTGTAAAGGAATAGCATACTTTTTTATATATGATTACTAGTTATAATGCCCGTGCACGCACGGGGTTTTCTAATTATTCTAATTATGTATTGTTATCGATTAAAAGAAAACAACTAAACGTGTCCTAAAATGGTTCTACTTGTTGGATTAAAAATATGAAATATTCGCAATCAACCTTAGTTTCCAAGCAGATCTCAATCCTAAAGTAAAACATCCTCTTTTCTTGAAATACTTGCGAAGCCAACGTCAAAAAAAACCCCTCATCGTCATCGTCATTTTCAACTTAAATAGGAAATAGAGTATACCAACTTGATGAATGTTTTGCACTATTAAAACTCATAGAACTGCACCTTCTAGATTCATCGAATGATAAAATTATAATGTGGTTAAAATTATAACCATAATCACACTTCATGGTTACTGATTGGCAAACATAATCAAAGAACATAGTTGCAACTTTTGAAATAAAAATATGTAGCAGTACACATTGTTGTAAGATGTGTCTTGAGCTGCTAGAAACTTATGTTTTAAAGGGCTGATTGGGTCTTTTCAAGGGGTGTTTGTGGCTGCTGCGAAACTGTAGTTTCAAACACAGTTTTAGGTCGTTTATTTGCATGCTGGTTGACATAATCATTGTTGATACAACTTAGCCAAGTGTAGTTTCAAAAACTTATCATTTGATTCATAGAAAAGGAAGCAGCAATGTTCTCATCAAGTTTTGGAAGTTTCATGTTGTCATCATTATAACAAGAGGTGTGTCAACAAAATACAGCTTAACTTCAGCTCGAACTTTATTCAGAATTTTAGATAACCTCGTTGTAACTTTATTCGTCATGACCCAATTACTGCAGTATATAAACAAATACACCGATTGTTATCAAATGCTGAAAACCAAACATCACAATATCTGAGTATTTTGATAAAGAGTTCAACCTTGAGGCTCGTGTTAGTATCTCCCCGGTTCTAGAGTCATGAATCAGCCAATCACGAGGCATCCTGTTTTTTCTTCAGTAGCAACTACTGATGTATCCACTTGACCCACGTCACCGCAGAAGTTAATTTAAGTGAGACATAATATATCAATCCACATGAAAATCTTTAACGGTCCAACTCAAATCAAAAAACACTTGATAAATAAGCTATGTTTAATCTTTAATTATTCAGGAATTCAAGAGGTCAAACCTATAGAATCACTCATAATACATTCATTTTTTTCATCTTTTTCGTGAACATTCAGAATCACATGCACATGGATCACTTATAGAATCAAACTTAAGGCTTAGACACAAAACTCAACTCATAAACCAAAACACATGTACAGAATTAATACATAAATCAACAATTAGAGCTATGAGGGATTAAAAAATAATTAGATCAAAGGAAAAAAACATGTATATACCTATAAAATTAAATAACCAATTCAGAACCATCAATCCTCTTTACTCTCTTATGTTTATTAACCAAATTAGAACTTCTATAAAACCCTAATTTTTTTCCCTAAATAAAAAACAAAATCACAAACGTTTTTAGAATAAAACTAAAATCCCTATGTCAATTTTAAAAAAATCAAGAAATTAGATATTAAAAATCATACAGAATTCTTGTTCTTCCATAAATAAATTATAAAAATTATCTTCGGAAAACTGCCATAAGAATTAAAAAAGGGCAAATCGCATAAAAAGGTACCATCTTAGGCTCAATGTCAATTAAATGTACTCATCTTTTTTTTTCTCAATTTAAGGTATCGATCTTTGTTTTTGTTGCAACGTTAGGCAATTAACATGTTTTTCGGTTACATTTCTAACGATCGTTATTTTATTATTGCATCGTTAGTCCTTTATATGATTTTGTTAAAAAATATATATTTTCTAGATCTGACCCGTCCAAAACGACCTTTTATATCACATTTTCACGACTCGGGTTCTAAAGAGATTTTATGCGAAACGACGTTTCGGACAACTTTTTAGTTTTAACCGAGACCTGAATCTCAACAGAAAATGACCAAAATGCCCTTACGGGATTCTGCTGGAACTTATATAATATGACTTTCGGTTTTGACCCGCTATCATGCGATTTTAAAACTTATACACGTTTTATACACACATTTTTTACACGTTTTTATACACATTTTTTACACGTTTTGATACATAGTTTTATACATGTTTTTATACACACATTTTTATGCACATTTTTATACACACGTTTTTATACACACATTTCTATACACGTTTTTCTACATGCTTTTATCCACGATTTTATACATACATTTTTATACACGTTTTTACAGACACATTTTTATGCACTTTTTTTTAAAACGTGGATAAAATTGTGTGTAAAAACGTGTATAAAAATATGTGTATAAAAATGTGTGTATAAAACGTGTCTATAAAAATGTGTGTATAAAACCGTGGATAAAATCATGTAGAAAAACGTGTATAAAAATATGTGTATAAAACGTGTCTATAAAAATGTGTATAAAACCGTGGATAAAATCATGTAGAAAAACGTGTATAAAAATATGTGTATAAAAATGTAATAAGCTGGCAGATTTGAAAACGTCCGATTTGAGCACTGTCGAGTCCGTTATAGCCTTCCGGCGAAACATGAAAGTTGTTCGGAATGACATTTTACTTTGCCACGAGGTTTGTTAGTCTTAAAATCGCATGATAGCGGGTCAAAACCGAAAGTCAAATTTCTGCGTTTTATTAAAAATATAATAAGTTCCAGCAGAATCCCGTAAGGGCATTTTGGTCATTTTCTGTTGAGATTCAGGTCTCGGTTAAAACTAAAAAGTTGTCCGAAACGTCGTTTCGCATAAAATCTCTTTAGAACCCGAGTCGTGAAAATGTGATATAGAGGGTCGTTTTGGACGGGTCAGATCTAGAAAATAAATATAGTATATAAAGGACTAACGATGCAATAATAAAATAACGATCGTTAGAAATATAACCGAAAAACCTGTTAATTGCCTAACGTTGCAACAAAAACAAAGATCGATACCTTAAATTGAGAAAAAAAAAGATGAGTACCTTTAATTGACATTGAGCCTAAGATGGGTACCTTTTTATGCGATTTGCCCTTTTTTAATTAAATAAACATATGATTTACTCTCAGCCTATAGATATTTTAGTTTTAGCCGAGACCTGAAACTCGACAGAAAATGACCAAAATGCCCTTACGAGAATCTGCTGAAACTATATATATCTACCTATATTATAAATGAGGACTCTTTCATTCTAAGAAGGCCACGTAAGGTTACAAAAAGATTACATGTGTCGTAAAAAAATAAGAAGAAAAAGGGTTGACTCAAAGTCATGCCTACCGCTACCATCCCATCCCATTCCCTTTCTTTTATCATTCATTTCACTCACCTGCCATTTCATTTTACCCACACATCACTCAACCTTCCTCCTGCTTTTTTCCCAGTCACCGACGGTACCATTTTTCGACGACACCATTTTCTGACTATGGTAACTCCAACTTTCTTTTAGTTACTTATTAGTCATGTACTTAACTTACATGTATATGATTCATGTAGGTTTCGGTTTTTTCAGCTTAAATATCTTTAGTTGCGGTGATGATGAGCGATTTATGTAGATAAATCAATTACTGACAATAGTCTTTTGTAATGAGAAGCAAAAGAGGTATGTCTACTTTCATATATACTTGTTTTGATTTTTCTTAGAACTTGTGTGTGCTTGTGTTTCGGTGCATCTTTGGGCTTTGCATTGTTATGTTTTGTGTGATTTGGATGGTGACTGTCTATATGTAATGTGGGTTTCCTTTTATCATTTACTGGAAATGGTTGTTTATCTTTGCTCAAATCAATTACTTGTGGCTTTCAATCTGTAAGTACAAATGCTTTTTCATTCACATGTTTATGTGTTTCGACCATATTTTGTACATCTATGTGTGTGATGACATTGTACGTGTAGAGGTTTCCATTGTTGGATTTGTAGAGGTTAACCCGAGAAGATGACCGGAGAGACCTTCTCGACTTCCGCCACCGTTGTACAACAATGAGTGTATGGCGGTAAGTCAGTAGACTATTGTGGAAAAGTGTTGTGGTTCAATTTGTGAGTATTGAAGTATTGTACGTTTGACCAATGTCAACTTTTTTGATTATTTCTTAGTTTAATGTGTTTTTTACTCATTATTATTATTTGGGTTGAAGTTCTAAATTTTATGGTCTGTATTGTCGGCTCGCGAGGAGTGAAAGGCGATATTGGCTTGTCGGCAAAAATTTGAAGAGCTAGATGGAGCAAGGTTGTGATGGTGGAACGCCAATGATATGATGTGTAACTTGTAAGATATTTTTTGGTGAATTGCCTTCTTAGACAACCTATGAGTCAATCATATTTGAATTATTTGCATCATATCCAAACCTCTTGGTGATAATTATAAGAGACAGTTTCATATTTGCAGTTCATCAGTTTCATAAGTTATAATCTCGTTACATTACATTAT
Source organism: Tanacetum coccineum (assembly GCA_026074375.1). Taxonomy (NCBI): domain Eukaryota; kingdom Viridiplantae; phylum Streptophyta; class Magnoliopsida; order Asterales; family Asteraceae; genus Tanacetum; species Tanacetum coccineum. Next base: position 14,942 of record BQNB010145859.1, read on the forward strand.
CTTTCATTATTTGTATTTTACTTTTGAAGTTGGTACTTTAAAGTATATCAGTTGTATTGTAATTTTATGCTGAAATTTGGTAAAATAGATGATATGTTTTTCTTTTACGCATCAGGTTATGTTATTGACATAAAACACATTCATACTTGAATATTAAACTGATGTGTCATACATTTTAAACTCTTGAAGAAAAATGAATGCAAAGAAATAAATAAAAAGATGATAATGAAACATAGATTGTACCTCTTTTTTTATAAACATGGTGACATGGGTTTTGCTTACCTTGTCATTGTCATGAATTATCACACAGCTGAAAAGTATAGAGATTGGAGTACTATTTAAGCATCAAGAGTGGTTAAGATCGGGTACAAAAGTGATGGGCTAAAGAATGGTATGTATATGTTTTTTTAGCGGCAATTGTGGCTACATGGCCTCTAGCCCAGAAGGCGTAGTGAGCCCATTCAACCAGGTTTGATCCAGCCCAGAAGTCAATGACACCTTTTCTTTTACGCACGTGGGAGGAAACCCCTATCGCCTTAGACAAGACTCGAACTTGAGACCTTGCCTAGGAGGGTAAAACCTCCATACCATTAGACCAGAGACCCGTTGGTAGAATGGTATGTATATGTAAAAAAATACTGTAGTATGCTTGATTGCTTGTAACCATGTAAGATAGGATGTGAAATTTAACATAAAATTTTATAATATAATATCATAGTGAGATAAGTAACAAACGTAGCTATTTTTGTTTTGTCGCTTTTTTTTTCATATAGTAATAGAAATATATAATAGTGTATCAGTTTATAGTTCAAGTAGTAAAAAGAGCTTATGGCTAGAATTATATATCCCCATTGTAAGGAATAAAATTACATGTTAAATTAACTAACAGACTTTCATCTCATGGGCTGTTCGTAGAACAGCCTTCAACACTACCTAGTATATATATATATATATATATTTATAAAAATATAGAAGTTTGACTTTCAATTTTGACCCGTTATATCTCATTTTCACGACTTTGACCAAAAAGAGATTTTATGCAAAACGTCATTCCGAACAACTTTCGTGTTTCGCCGGAAGGCCGAAACGGACTCGAAAGTGCTCAAAACGTCAAATTACGAAACCTGTCAGATTTAATATATATACTAAAAATGACCCATTTTCTACTAAAGTGTATATATCGATCTAGCTCCAGTTTCTTCGTTATTGGGAGTTAGAAGTCCCATTTTATATCAAAACGTCCCCCTAGGAAAGCTTTATTATATTTCATAAACGAAAATTCAACTTTTCAAAATCTCGAACCCCGAAATATAGGTACTGTTTTCTGGTCAAAACGACCCGATATAAAATGCGTTAAAACTAGTTTTCGACCCAAAAATTCATTAAAAATACATCCAATATACCTTATAATTTCATTATAATCCTACTTTGATATCGATATCACAATATACTAACGCCGCAAGTTTCAATCGATTTCATCACATGTATACATATTTACGAAAATCAATCAAGTAAACGAAATAATCGAAATAGATATAAAAAGGAGGGCTCACAAAGCTATACGAAGCAAGGTCGGAAAACAAAAGAGTTCGACTCGTCCCTCTCGAGTCTTATCCGCGGCTCACACCCAAACAAACCAAACCAAACCCAAATTTCTTAACAAAAATGCTAGATTTCTTCTTGTATATAACTTTTGCAAATTCTTAAGTAAAC
>BQNB010145860.1:0-16654 GCA_026074375.1 Tanacetum coccineum
AGATGATCAAGATTATACCAAACGCTTATTCATTATCGTAACTTCATCGAGTAGTCATGAGAGATTTAGCCTCTCATGGATAAGGAGTTTATAACAAAATCACACTTTACATTAACTTCCATAATTTCAACAACTAAGAAAACTTCTTCGTTCTTGATCGTTAGATCTTTTTCTTCAAGAGAGGAGGTGTTTCTAGGTGTTTTGGTTGGTAGTAGGGAAGTGTGTGTGTGTGGAGTAGTGAGAGTGATTGTGTGTGGGATGATGAGAGTGATTGTGTGTGGGATGATTTGGAATGCAAAAATCGTCCTCTATTTATAGGCTAAAATTTGGAAAAAGTGCGCCGGTTTTGGAATTAAGTGCGGCGCACTTGAGGAGTTAATGAGATGGTCATTTAATGTTTTGACTGGAAGTGCGGCGCACTTGCAAATAAGTGCGGCGGTTTTGGTGAATTAATGCAGGTGCATTTATTAGACTTTAATTCTTCTGACTTCCGAAAAAGTGCGGCGAACAAAGATATAGGTGCGCCGGTTTTAGAGGCTTCGTAGGAAAGTGTGGCGAACTTCTTGAACTTTTAAATAGAAAATTTTATTTTCTTGTATTCGCCTTCCAAAGTGTGTAGATCTTTGAGCTTGAGTCTTTAGAGTCTTCAAGTGAACCTATAAGCAATTTAAGCTTGATTAAGTACCAAAAGTTCACGAGAAATGATAAAATAAACATAAATAACGCCATAGAAACATGTATAATATAGGCGTTATCAAAGGGAGTCCTGCAAGCAAAAACAGATAACCACAAAACACAACAAGGGAAGAAACACACCCCCACACTTATTCATTATTACTACTAAACCACTTATTCATTACTACTAACCTATATTATATGCGGGTGTTGGCAAAGGCACCCATTGGGGGCAACTTCTTGTAATTCATTGATTGATCTCAAGGTCTCGGTGTCATGAGCTTAGGGGCAATAATACGTTTTCTATAACTATTTTACTCTTTTCAATTATTACATTATGGTTGTATACAACGTACCCGCTATTGAACTTGTATTCAACTGTTTAACTAAACCTATGAATTTCACTCAACTTGTGTTTGTTGACTTTTTAGTATGTTTTATAAGGTAAAACTAAGCATCTTATGGCACGGAGTGGTACGGAATTCAAGATGGCTAAACTGTTATCCTTCAAACTTTATGTTTTCATGTAGATTTTGAGACCTCTGTTTGTAAAAACTCTAATGAAATAATGAATGATAACTTTCTGTTTAAATACGTGTCTTTTTGAGTCGTTTTTATGATTATGATGTTTGTACTATGAAATAATACCCCAGTTTAGCTTTCGTGCTTTTATGTTCAAAAACGGGCTGGTGTTATTGATTGGGTTATCAAAGCCAAGGTTATAGAGATCAGGTTTGAATACCTAAAACTATAACTACTTTTTTTTTTTCCATCAAGAAAGTCCTTCGTGCCACTACACTTCCAGAATAGTACGTAATTGACATATCTTATTCATATTATTTTATTTAAAATAACTTATGTTTATTTCACCAACTGAGTTGTTAACAGAAGTAGTGATTCTTCTCCCAGCCACCCTACTTCCAATATTGAGGTTGCTTTTTTCCTCTAACTTTCCCGACTTCATAGGATTATCCCCAGTTTACCAGGAAAAAACTTCTTATAGCATCTTCAATATCTCATTTGTTTAGTCCTCAATAGCTTACCAACTCTTTTCACTTTTTCTGATGAACCTCTTTATGAGGTCTATGCATGCATACTATGTAAGAATCACCTATTCCACCACAAAACTATTGTGCCTCTTCTTTAATGTATCTCCAATGTTTATCCTCAAGATTCTTTTTCTGAGATTATTGCACTTAAGAAACTGATAAGGTCGTGACGATCTTCCTCCTCTACTTCTGCCCCTACACTCATGGAATTTGTGATAGGAGAAAGCTCTCGTAAGAAAAGTCCTTGAACGTTCCGAGAAGCAAAATTGATGAATTTTTGAATCATATAGATGAACTCTCTCTCGACCGCATTGAGCAATAGAAGACAAAATAGAAGGTCATGGAAATGGCTGGTGTGATCATACATCAAGATTTTGACAAATCTGGAAGTCTGAACTCCGAGAATCTCATACTAAATCGGCTAAAACTTCAAAGAAGCCAAATGGGAATCAACAGCAAGATTGTTTGCTCGCTTCAGTGATTTGCTAATCTAGAACAATTCATCGAAGTTATCCAAGATCGTCACAAGTAGATAAGGAAAGTCTTCTGAATCAATTATGAAACACAAGAACAACCTGGAGGACCAGCGACTATTAGATTAGATACTTGATTATAGATTTTAAAAGAAACCTATCCATGGGATCCGTGTGGTATAAATAACAACACTTGTTCAAATTTTGATATGTACAAGTACTAAGGAAAGTCATTCATGATATTATACATGGTGTGCCCCATTTTTTATTCATCCTCTGTGTTCTAATTTCATTCTCGTCTTCATCATTATGGATTCTTTACATGACCCCCAGAAAATAATCTTTATAATGTTAGATGCTTGTTAGAATTATATATCAAATAAAGTATCTATGATTTTAATATCCACAATTGACTAAAAATGCTAAAGTTCAAAATAAGCATTTCAAGACTTGTGATATCATTCTTATTACGTGTTGTCTTATGTTGATAGAATGCCTCCCAAAAGGACATCAACATCTGAAGCACCAGCATTGACCCTCAATCTGTGAACCATTCGGGAAACTAGTTGCTGACAGTGTTACCGCAGCTCTGGAAGCACAAGCTGCAACAATGGCAAATACTAACAATACCAATAGGAACACCGGAGAAAGAGAAGCTCCTGTAGCAAGAAAGTGTAGCTACAAAGAGTTCATGAGCTGCCAACCTATCAATTTCAAAGGTTCAGAAAGAGTTGTTGGACTTATTCGCTGGTTTGAGCGAACTGAATCAGTGTTTTCTCGTAGCAACTATACCGAAGACTGCAAGGTGAAGTTTGCTACTGGTACTTCAACTGAAGAAGCTCTATCATGGTGGAATTCTTTTACCCAACCTATTGGGATAGAAGAAGCTTATAAGATTACCTGGGTTGAATTCAAGAAGCTTTTGATAAAGAAGTATTGTCCCTGAACTAAAGTCCAGAAGATGGAAGACGAATTTTTACATATGAACTGTTGAGGGAATGATCTCAAGGATATGTGAGATGATTCTAGGGAATTAGCAACCTTATACACTATGGTGACAGATTCTGAGAGAAAATGTTATGAAGTTTTCATCGGGGGTGGTTGCTCGAAGGTATTGAAGGAATGTCACGCCTCTAAACCTCAAAACTCTAGAGGAAGACATTCACATAGCCTAGCTAATGGATAAGGTAACAAATCACATCTGTGCAAGTATCAATTTGATCACAAAACCAAAAGTTTGACAAACAAAAGAAAACTTTCAACAAACAACAACAACAAACTACCGTAACACCAACACCACAACGTACCAAATAATCACCAACCTATAACAGACAGAAGACAGGAAACTTCAGGTCTTTATGCTGTCACTCAACTGAAAACAATGAGAATATTAGAAACCGTCATTGTGTAGAAATGCACTCTGCATCACCTAGGACTTGCACTGTTAAGTGTAATATTGCAAAAAAAAGGAGGGCCATTGACCAAGATCTGCAGAAAACAACAGGGCCAACAATGGAAGTATATCTGCTACCAGTGACAGTTACTTGTATGACTGTGGAGAGAATGGATTGCTCACCAAGGGAACGAAACAATGCCCAGGAGAGCACTACATGTTGAGGAATAGGGATTTATGCTCACCTCATGACCCGAATGTAGTCACGGGTATGTTCCTTATAAACCAACATCTAGTAGAGTTTTATTTGATTTTGGAGCAGATAAGCTAAGTTTTGTATCCATACTCTTGCCTCTATGTAGATTCCACCCAATTACAATAGATACCTTTTACTATATCAAATGGATGACGGAAGGAAAACCTACTAAGCACAAAACTGTTTAACTGAGGGTGCAACTCCTGACTTTGTTAAACAACCTATCGAAATTAATCTTAGCTCTATCAAACTCAGTAGTTTCGAGTCTTTATTGGTGTGGATTGGTTTTCCGGTAATCATGCTTAGAATTATCTATGACGAGAAAGCCGTTCACAGTCCCAATCAAGGGAAAACTTTGTCATTCAAGGCGACCAAAGTAAACCGACTAAGTCTCATATCCGTCTAAAAACCGAAAGATATTATCCGAGGTTGTCAAGTTTTCGTAATCCAATATGTAATGGAAAAGAAAGTCAGTACGAGAAAAGACTAAAGATATCCCGTAGTCAAGAGGAATTCTGGAAGTTTTTTCAAGAAGCTCTACCCTGGCCTTCCTCCCGTTCGCCAAGTAGAATTCCAAATCGATTTAATTCCAGGAACAGCACCTGTAGCCCGAGCACCTTATAGATTTAACTCCTTCAGTAATGGCAGGAACTATCGCACCAACTTCAAAGAGTTAGCAGACGAGGGTTTTATTGACCATGTATTCACCATGGGGAGCTCTGGTCTTTTTGGCAAAAAAGAAGGACGGGTCTTTCAGGTGAGTTCGTACATTACAGGAGTTGAATTAAACTTACCATAAATAATCGGACCATTACCCAGGATTGATGTTATTTGACCAACTTCAAGGTTCAAGTGTCTACTCGAAGATTGACTTAAGATCAGGCTATCATCAACTGAGAGTCAGGGATGAAGATATTCCCAAGGCTGCTTTCAGAACAAGATACGGACACTATGAATTTCAAGTAATGCCATTTGGTTTAACTAACGTACCTATTGTATTCACGGACCTCATGAATCGTGTGTGTAAACCATACTTGGATAAATTTGTGGCTAAGTGTTTCATACGATGATATTCTCTCTACTCTAGTAACAAATAAGAGCACGCAAATCATGAGAATAATCCTAGAAATTTACTCAAGAAAAGAGAAGTTGTATGCCAAGTCTCCAAGTGGTGATTTTGGATTTGAATGTGCATTTCTTAGGCATAATTGATAATCAAGGACTTCATGTTGACCCCGCCAAGATTAAAGCAGTTAAGAATTAGACATCTCCTACTACACCCACAGAAAAATACGTCTATTATTAGGACTCGCCGATTAATTATCCGACAGATTTATCAAATATTTCTAGAAGATTGTAAAGTCTTTGACTGAATTAACCCAGAAAAACAAGAAGTATATCTGGGGCGAAGACCAAGAGACAGCTTTTCAATTGCTTAAACAGAAGCTATGTGAAGCTCCAACCTTAGCTTTACCAAAAGGAAATGACGATTTTGTTGTTTACTATGATGCATCCCACCAAGGTCTGGGAGCGGTGTTAATGCAAAGAGAGAAGGTTATTGCATATGCATCCCGACAACTTAAGCCTAATGAAGAAAACTATACCACTCATGATCTCGAATTAGGAGCAGTAGTGTTCGCTTTAAAAAATTTGGAGGACACTATCTGTTGGCACCAAATGTTACTGTGTTCACTGATCTTAAAAGTTTTCAGCTAATCCTTGATAAGGAAAGAAAGAGTTGAACATGATACAAAAACGCCGTTGGCTAGATTTGCTTGCTGATTACGATTAGTGATATTTGCTATCTTCTGGAAAAGGCAAATGTTGTGCAGATGCCTTAAGCTGAGAAGGAATCGAATCAAATACCAATCCGAGTAGATCATTAGTTATGACCATTCATCCAAAATTACCCTCACAAATTCTCAAAGCTCAAACTGAAGCACTTAAAGAAGTACAACATCAAGGTTGTGAAAACTACGATGGAATGGACAAAATTCTTTTGAAATACGTCCTGATGGAATGATGTATCAAGAATCGGAATTTGGTTACCACTCTTTGGTAATTCTGACAGGACAATTTTTTTTCCTTTTTGATCATGCCATTGAGTCCTCATAAATCGAAGTATTCAATTCACCAAGTTCTGACAAGATGTTTTTTATTTTTTTTTTTTTCAGGATCTACAAGAAAACTATTATTGTGGCCTACTAGAAGGCAATCATCGCTGAGTATGTTAGGCAAATGGTTTAACATGCTCTAGAGTTAAAGCAGAATGTCAGATGTATCGGCTATGGTACAACGGAGATTCCTATGTAGAAGTGGGAGAGAATAACAATGGATTTCATCACAAAAATTAAAACCCAAAACCTCAAAAAGATACTATGACACAATATGGGTCCGTTGTTGATCGCCTCACCAAATTTCCGGTTCATCTTCATCCTACTCGAGAGCAAAATTAGTATGGAAACCCTTACAAAGATTGTACATAAAGGAAATAGTGTGGTCCGCATTGGTGTGCCAATTTCTATCATCTCAGATCGTGACAGTCATTCACGTCAGCATTTTGGAAATCATTTCAAAGGCTTTGGGTACTCAATTAGACATGAGTTTTTTTTTTGACTATCATCCTGAAACCGATGGACAAAGTGAAAGAATACAATCCAAACCTCTTAACACAAGCTTCGAGCAATGATTTGTGTTATATATTTTGGAAAATGGTTGGGAAAAAAAATCATCTCTTACAGTAGTAGAATTTTTTTAACAAAACAGTTCAATGCCAGTATTTCAAGGCAACAACATTTGAGGGCACTTTAATGAGTCGAAATGTGAAAGATCACCTGTTTGCTGGGGCCGAAGTTGGAGAATGTTCAACTTACGGGGGACCAGAAATAATTCCTTGAAACCACTGAAAGATAGTGCAAATCGACAAACGCTTGGCAAGCTGCAAGAGAGACGGTTTGGATAAGTTTGCCAAATTATATGAGAAAGCCTTAGAATTTCAGTTAGTAGATACGTGTTATGTTAAGTGTCACCTCGTCAAAGGTGTCATCCGATTCAGAAAAGAGGGGGAAGCTTATACCTCGGTACATTGGACCTTTCAAATCCTTGAAAACGGATTGGCCTAAGGTGGCATATAAACTTAATACTTCCTGAAAGAGCTCGTAATATTGCATTGTACTTTCACAATTTCTAATCTAAAGAAATGTTTATTGACGGAATCCCTTGTAATTCTAATGAAAGAAGCTTCGACTCGATGACAAACTCACTTTTGTAGGTAAGACCAGTGGAGATCATGGATCGAGAAAGTCAAGCAAAGAAACAAAGTTGTTTTCCTATAGTAAAAAGTAAGAATGGAACTCTAGAAATAGGGATCAGATTTACCTAGTGGTGGGAACGCGAAGAATCATATTCGTGCCAAGTATCCACATTATGTTTCAAACCATCAATTCGACTCCAACTAAATCTCGGGATGAGATTTCTGTTTTAAGGGACGGAGAATATAAACAACCCGTATTGTTTCATCAATTGTAAATTATCCATTATTATATTAGATGCACTGTTGTATAGTTATCTGTTTTATTTATATATACCACTTTTTACAGGGGTAATTTTTTGCTTATATCTCATTTGAACGAACTTGCATTCTAAAGATAAACGAGCTAGCACCTCACCATGCCATCTATATCTATGTTTATATTCATGTAAACTTGTAACTATGTTCCAAGTCTATATCTTAATATCATTTTTCATGTACATTACCTTTAATAAACTTTACACCATTTTATCAAATCGGGCTTTAAACGTTAATGTTTATATCAAAACCTAGTTATATGCTAATGTATCATATAAACTGAATGTGCAAGTATTCAAAGTATGTATACAAGTGTACAATTCACAACATGTTGAATATATTTTCCCTCTAAATCAATGTACAAGTCCTTAATACACAATGTACAAAATCATGAAGCATGAATTCAAATAAGTTTATTTTTCACCGTTTTCATTCTAATTTTCTTTACACTACTTTAGCAATTTAAGGGACAATTACTCAATGCAAACATCTAACCTAAACCTAAACCTAAGTCTTCTAAAACTTAATCTAAAACCTAAATGAAACCCTAAAAATTAATTTCATTTTCTTTTAAAACCTAAAAAACTGAACCTAAACCCTAATCCTAACTTTAAATCTTAACCTAAATCCTAAGCTAACATTAATCTTAATCCTATACCCTAATCTATCCCTAATCCTAACCCTAATCCACGTTTTAAAACCCTAAATCCTAAGCCGAACCAAAACCAACCCGTCACCCATTTTCTTTCATTTTGACCATTTTAACCTAAGCTAGCACCCTAACACCTCAAGCACCTTTATGACTAACCTACTATCTCTCTAAGCACCTTACAAGTACCTCCATCACCTCCTTGTAAGCTACTTGCACTCCAAACACCTCATTGGCAGCCGAACCTCCACACACCCCTTCCACTTCTTCATAGATAGTTTCTAGCTTACCTTACTCATCATACTAGCATCCCTTAATCACTCAGCTATCTAGGACACTATTAAACCCAAACTTGGGCACCAGGTGTTTTCACCTCTATAAAAATAGTCGAAACCGAATCCTCCACCATTTCAAACAACGCTTAACTTTCTTCATACATAAAATGGAGTCTTAAATCAGACAAGGAGCATCAATGGAAGTCCTTCTTAAGTTAGAATAGAACAAAAATCAAGAGAAATGAAACCTAGGCGTACGAACCTGAAAACCTCATTTCGACCCATTTTAGCTCAAGTAAGCTTATAATCTTGATCAATAAACTCATAATCTATTTTAGAATATTCATAAGACTCCTAATATCCTATATGAATTCTTGTTAAAGCCTTGAATCCTCAAACCCATGCGTTTTTGTTAAAACCCTAAAAATGACCCGTTTTGATTTTCTAGCTAACGAATCCTTTTTCTAAACTTTTGTTACGTTAGAACATCTTATTTTAGCTTATTATAATAATCTATAACCTGCAAATATCATTTGAAACCCTAAAATAACTTGCATGGCTTTTTGGACTTGATTTGCAAATGTTTTCATGCATAAGGGTATATATCATAACTTTTTGAAATTTATATTTAGAGGGGCTGAAAATGTCATTATTCCAAAGTTATAAGTATAAGGACCTATCTTGCTAAGTTTCAAAGTTAAAGGTTTAATATTTATAAACTTATTATATAAAGGACTAAACTTGTAAAAGTTTATAAACCAAGGGTAAATATTGCCATTTTGCAAACTTAAAAATATAAAATATAATATTTTTATATAAATTATAAAAATATATATTACTATTATAAAACTTGATTTTATTAAAACCCGACACATTTATCATTATTAATCATCTATCGACGCATTATAAAAACAATTACGTTATATAATTATGTAACTGTTTCTTCGAATAATTTTGAGAGAATTTAATATATTATAGTATCATGTTACTAGGAATTTCTTTGATGGGGTTCCATTTGGGTATTTGTTTTGACGAGTTTGTTGGGTTTACGATTTAAAGTGCCCTGACTCCTCAAACGATACTACATGGCCTCTGGATTATGATAGCCCGAACAGTGATACAATATTTCCATAAATTAATAAATCAAAGTAATACATTAAACTTTATAAAGTTTTGAAACATAAACCATCACACTAAGACTTGACATATTACCTTAGGTTGCGTGACGAAGCCGTTACTTTCACTTGATATACTTTTGCCATCAATCAGATTTTCCCTGTTAAGGTGAGTTCATAGCCTCGCATTTTAAATCTTCTAATGTTTTCATAAACCCGCGAGGGGGATACATGCTATAAACCATGAATACGAGTATTTTTCCAACTGTATGCTATCCTGATATATTATTGCCTAAGTCCTTACTTTTGCCATTAAGACCCCACTATCATGAACCGTTAATTACTTTTCGGAGTAAGCGCGAATGCTGTGAATAGATCTATTTGGGACTGAGCTTCCCCGTTGGTGTACCTATACTTTCTGGTAACCAAACGCACTTCATTTGAATCACTATGCGGGTGTTTGGCAAAGGCACCCGTTGGGGCAACTTCTTGTGATTATTGATTATCTCAAGGTCTCGGTGTCATGAGCTTAGGGCAATAATACTGTTTTCTATAATAATTGTACTCATTGCAATTATTACACTTATGGGTGTATAACAACGTAACCCACTATTGAACTTGTATTCAAACTGTTTAACATAAACCTATGAATTTCACTCAACCTTTGTGTTAACTTTTTAGCATGTTTATCTCAGGTAACTGAGCATCTTATGGTACGGAGTGACACGGACTTGAAGATGGCTAAACTGTTATCATTCAAACTTTATGTTTCTAGATGTTTGGGACCTCTTTGTTTGTAAAAACTCTGATGAAATAATGAATGATAACTTATCTTTTAAAAATGTCTCTTTTGAGTCGTTTTCTATGATTATGACTGTTGTACTATGAAATAATACCCCAGATTAGCTTTCGCTACTATTTGTCAAAAATGGGGGTGTTATAGATTGGTATCAAGAGCCACAGTTATAAAGAACAAGGTTGAAACCTTAACTATAACTACTTTTCTTTTTCCATCCAAGAAAGTCCTCCATGCCACTACATTTCCAGAATAGTATGTAAAGTACATAACTATTATACTATTATATAAATAACATATGTTATTTACCACTAGATTGTTAACAGAGTAATGTCTTCTCCCAACCACCCTACTTCCAATATTGAAGATGCTTTTTCCTCTAACTTTCCTGACTATATCCTGGCTTCCCCAGACTATGTCCCAGCTTCACTGGGAAAAACTTATTCTAGCTCTTCGAATAACTCATTTGGTTTAGTTCTAATAGCTTCACCAACTTTTTCACTTTTTCATGATGACCCCTATATGAAGGTGTAGGAACCCGTCTAACACTTTATATGCCGAACCACACGGATCGAATCAAGAAAATAAGAAAGAGAGGTGATGGTGTAGAGAGAAAGAGAAGAGAGAGAGATGAGAGAAAAGAAAAAAAGATATTTTTGATATTATTAGAGAAAAAAAGATATTTGTGAGATTAGATATTTTCATATGAGAAAATATCTATATATATACCCTTACACATTTAATGTGACGCGAGGGATATTTAACTAGGACTCAGGCTCGGGTTTTGCTTGGGATTAAACCCGAAACATATACAATATTAGATTATCTATCGAGCCCGATTCCCGATATTATTCTTTATAGTAAGTTAGTACTGCCAGTACATTGTTAGTACTGCCAGCTATAGGTTAGTAATTGTTAACTATTTAGTTAGTACTGTTGTTTTATAGTTGTACTGCTTAAGATGATTTACATGGGTTATATTAGGAATAGATATGAATGATCCCTTAACGCATTTGTAAGCCTAATTAGGGTTTTCCTTAGTGTATAAAAGGACCCTACGGCTAGTTAGAGAGAGATCAATTCATAGTTTGCTATTCTGTAAAACTAGGCAGAATATTTGCGAATCAATATATATTCAAGTTTTGTTTAACAATTGTTTTCTTAGTATTACAAGTTAGATTCTGCATAACTTGTAGTATTCATAATCATAGTTTCTCACATAGTTAGTTTGGATTTATCCAAGGTAACTAAGCTTTAACAAGCTAAGAAGATCTATTCATTAGACTCACAAGCTAAGAAGATATATTCATTGTATCTTCCCTGATTCTTCAAGTATGTTGGGAATTATAGTTGAGTTTATAAGACAAAAACACGGAATGAAACTCCGATTGGAAACAAAACGGACAAAGTCGTCACTTGTGGGATTATACAAGATGTAAAGAAAATAAAGATTGGTCAAAAGAGATAAGATGAATATTTTAATGATTACCTCATTAATTATCTTTTAATAGTTTCCATGTTAAAGCCTTGACTACTTATGTTATAAAAGGAGTTAAGGTCCATGCATATTGTTTTAAGCATTCAGAAAAGTATGTGTTCATCATATGAGAGTCGACTAGATAAAAAAGTGTATGTGTACACGTTTGTATAATTAGTGTAGACGTCTAGAGTTTAGCCTCAATGATCTTTGATCCCTGTTACTACTTAGAGTAACCGATCTATTCTTATCAAATAGTATTTGGGGTTGTGTTGATTAATAAAGAAAAACCTTGAAGTAACTTTGATTTGTGTTTATTATTTCCGCTGTGCAATTTATATCATTGTTACTATATTATCCTAGATGAGGTCTAAACAACCTCGATCTTAAACGTTCAAAGAACCTCTCACGTGTTTAGAGGTTTCCACAATTGGTATCAGAGCAGGGGGCTCTTGATATCTAGGATCACAAGGTTTTTAGTTGTATTTATTTTCTGTTTTTAAGCTATAAAGAAATTCGGTAAAAGTTAGGGTTTCAAACCCTAATTCTGAAAAACAGAAAATAAGTTATTGGTTACTGCTGTTACAAATATGATCACATGAGAAGAAGGTTTCTTGTGTTCTGGTCGTGAATAAGAGAAAGAGCAGCAGATATGACAAAGGTTTTGCTAGGGCTTTACTACACCAGATTAGGGTTTACAAAACTCTAACATAATTTAAACTGATCCAGAAAAAGAAGGAACAACCGCAGCAAAAAATCAAGGTTAATTAGGGTTTCTTGATTAAACCTTTAATATTAAATTCTTCCTAATTACTGCTGTTGTACTCGATATATTCGGTTATTGGATATGATTCTAAAGTCGTGATGGTGATGATGATCATCTCATCACTATATTAGCAGTATCTGTGTGTTGCTATAGGCTGATATCGCAATAAATTCATCTTTAGAAGGTTTTGTGTGACGTCTTGATGAAGCAGGTTAGGATCCATTGTTGTGTAAAAAAACCCTAATTCTAAGGGTTTGTATTCGTTCCTACTGTTCAAGATTTGAAGGGTTTATGGTTTTGTTGTGGTTTGAGACGAGAAGTAAGGTTATTGATATTACTACTGTTCGATCATGGTAAGTTATGCTATTCAATATTAATACTGGTATGTGGGCTTTAAGTTAACATTTACTTGGGCTTAAAAAAAATTATTCTGCTTGACATGTGATACTGCTTGGGCTTCAACGTTGAAACTTAGGATTAAATGAATATTATGCTGCTTGAGTTTATATTACTACTGTACGTTTTAATGCTGCTATTTGGAATCAAAGAAGAGTTTGAAATTTAATGTTGTTGGGTTCGAATACATTAGTACTGCTACAACATGATTTAATGCTGCTAATGTATATATATTGGATGTTTATACTGCTAACAAAGAAAGTTTGTACTGTTCGAAGTATTTGTACTGCTTTCTTTGTCCGAGAAATAAAGTTTGTACTGCTAGTATTGTCCGATATCAGACAAGACATATTTTTGGTTCTCGGTTGATAAGTGATCTTGAACAGATGGGTGACACATACAGAAGATTTTTAGTTATGGTTTTTGATGTTCTTAACAGATTACAAAGGCTTGTTTTTAGATTTCTTGGTTTAATTTCTTACGAAGATTATTGTTTATCACCTATTTGAAGATAAAGTGGAATTATTTGGGTTTGTGTTTTATCATACCTTTTAGCAGGAGGTAATTTGTTCGTGTTTTCAATGTTGTAACGAAGACCTGACAAATCTAGCAAAGGTGTGTGATTTCTCTTATGGTACTTAATGCGTACATTTGCTATCACTTTGGTTATGTGTCTCATAGAAGATGAGGATAATTGTCAAGAGATTGTGGTCTCCTTATACATTGGTTTTGGATATACGTTCGAAGTCACGTGGATAGTACAAGACATAAGACACAAGTTTGGGTTATTCTACTTCTACATCAAGTTCGTTATACTTAGTTTTCTTCATCAGTAATCATTACATAGAGCCTACAGAATTTGAAGATTCAAGAAATGGTTAACATATGGGTTTTAAGGGAAGCTTAATGTTAAAATGTTTAATCATTTATATTCTACATTGAGGTGAAGGTTTTTACTACTACTAGTCTTCGTTGTTACTGCTAGTGTAAGTTTCTACTGCTCAAGTTCATTTTTCTTAAGATGCGTAATGGAGGGCAATTTGGGTTATTGGAATACTTAGATTAGAAGTGTAATATTGGTTCGTAGTTGTGAAGATCAAAGTTGCATAATTTAGTCTCCTATTTGATATTGACAAAAAGGGGAAAAAGATTTGATGATTTGCAACTTGTAGATCCTTGGTAGCTTAAGGGGAAGTTTTCATTTGTATATTAACTTTAGGGGAAGTTCGTGCTTATTTGGTTTTTGTCCATTATCAAACTAGGGGAAGATTTTAGGAATTAATTTTGAGTTGATAAGGACAAAACACAAATGAAACAGTTGGAAACAAAAGGACCAAAGTCGTATTGTTGGGATGCCTAAAACCTATAACATGTATCTCTTTATATACTAGAGATAATAGGTTTTACAAAGAAGATAACAGAAGATCAAGTTAAATGTTTAAAAGATTTATGTTTATCTCTTGTAAAACCTATTATCTCTAGTATATAAAGAGATACAGGTTATAGGTTTTAGGCATCCAGAAAAGTGTGTGTTCATCATATGAGAGTCGACTAGATACAAAAGTGTGTGTGTATACGTTTGTATAATTAGTGTAGACGTCTAGAGTTTAGCCTCAAGGATCTTTGATCCATGTTACTACTTAGAGTAAGAGATCTATTTTGATCCAATAGTATTTGGGGCTGTGTTGATTAATAAAGAAAAACCTTGAAGTAACTTTGATTTGTGTTTATTATTTCCGTTGTGCAATTTATATCATTGTTACTATGTTATCCTAGATGAGGTATAAACAACCTCGAGCTTAAACGATCAAAGAACCTATCACGTGTTTTAGGTTTCCACAGTTGGTATCAGAGCCCGGTGGCTCTTGATCTAGGACATTACAAGGTTAGTTTTATATACACGATTTATGATTTTTTGTTTTTTAATGATTTGCAAATTCGGTGATATTAGGGTTTTTATAAAACCCTAATTTGGTAATTCTAAAATCAGAAGACACAAGGGATTTCTTGCCTCTACTATACAATTATTTTTGGCCAAATCAAATTCTAAATCGCCCTCTCTATCTTAATTGATATGCAATACGATTTTGAGGTTTGGTTTTCTTTCTTAGAGTGGTGACTACACAGTTTTTGTATAGATTTTTATTGATCTATTCTTTTTCTTTGGAATCCCTCCTAACAAGATCTCAAACTACATGACCAAATTGCTTATAATACTTTTGATTGGCTCCATGTCAAAGATATAAAGAGAGAAGAAGCTCGAAACCCTAATGGTGATCATGTAAATGTATTCGTTGGAGTGCAATCATGGAAAAGATATCATTGAATATCATGGGTTGTTATTCAGTAGACAAGTGATATCAAGAAGAGATTTGTTATTATGAGAAAAGATATGGTAGTAAGAAAGGTGAACATATCTTGGCATTTCAATATTCAGATTCTGTTTATAAACGTGACAGTTTTTCCTAATATAAGAGCATTGTGATAAAAGGTAACAATTCACGTGGGGTTTTACAACAGTTAACAGTTTGTTTAATAGTCTTTAGGCCATAAGACGACTATTGCTGCTATTATATGTTTAATACTTTAAGAGTTGTTGCTCATGGATTAGTACTGCTCGTTTAAATAATATTAATACTGCTGGTTGAGTATTAGTACTGCTTGTTATGAGTTTGTACTGCTCGTTTATGTTTGTACTACTATGACATTACTGTTGTTCGAATATGATAGTATATATTAATACTGTTTGCACAAGAACAAGTTAGTACTATTGGATATTTATGCTGCTAGTGCTTTATATGTTTGTACTGCCTTTGCCGTTCAAGAAAGTTTTTAATACTGCCTTTGACGTCCGAGAAATGAAGTTTGTACTGGTAGTATTGTTCGATATCAGACAAGGCATATTTTTGGTTATTCGGAGATCTCGGACAGACAGATGGAAAAACACACACCGAAAGTTTTGGTTTTTGGTTATAATATTACATGTTCTTAACAGATTTAAAGGCTCACACTTTATTGGTTTAAATGATTACGAAGATGGTTATTTATCACTTATTTGGAGTTGAAGTGGAATTATTTAGGTTTGTGTTATTATCATATCTTAAAGTGGGTGTTACACTTTGGAGATAACTTGTTCGTGCTTATAAACGATGTGACAAAGACTTGTCAGAATCTAGCAAAGGTGTGTGATTTTTCTTATGGTGCTCAATGCTCACATTTGCTATCACTTTGGTATGTGTCTCATAGAAGATGAGGATTTTTGTCAAGAGGTTGTGATCTACTTATATTTCACATATTTATTTATAAGTTTGGAGTCACGTGGATAGTACAAGACATAAGACACAAGTTTGGGTTATTCTACTTCTACATCAAGTTCGTTATACTTAATTTTCTTCATCAGTAATCATTAAATAGACCCTACAGAATTGAAGATTCACAAAATGGTTAACATATGGGTTTCAAGGGAAGCTTATTGTTAAAATGTTTAACCATTTACATGCACCACTTGAGGGGAAGTGTTTTATTACTACTGTTGATCTTTATTACTACTGCTAGTTTATGTTTCTACTGCTCAAAGTCATTTTTCGTATTATGCTTCATGTCGGGTATTTTGAGTATTGGAAGGCTGGATTAGTAGTTGTGGTATATGATTTGTAGTTGTTTTGATCCAAGTTCTATTTCTACAGAAGACCTGATAAGTGCTTAATTACACATATCTTTTACCTCTAAAAACGAGCTTAAATGACCAAAAACAGACAAAAACTGC
>BQNB010145861.1:0-16654 GCA_026074375.1 Tanacetum coccineum
TCATAAGCTCCTAATAAAGCTCTTTGAGTCTCTAAGCTCAAATTGAGCTCATAATAAGCATTTAATCTATTTAATCTCTTAAAATTAGTTAAATACCCTTGCTAAATGAAATTTGAGCTTTTGGATGATAAGCTTACAATGGAAGAGCTTATGGGACCTCACTAGCTTATCCTTGTGATAAGCTAGAGCTGTTGAAAGCTCTCTTGAGCACTATTGCCTTTGTTTAGCTAAGGCTTTTGTAAGTTTCCTTTAAATTCAAGTATCTTAGTTTAATAAGTTGCATTTGCTTATTTTCTGATTAACTCTAGCTTATTTGTGCTTATTACTGTTTCATTGAGTTTATTGATAATGTTTGTTTATCTGTTTTTAGCTTTTATAGCATAGATCTTAGTTTTTCATAACTTGTCCTAAAAATCTATAAAAATCAAATAAATATTAGCTTAACTTGTAGTTTATTGTTTCTAGCTTATTTGCTAATAGTTTTATGCTTATTAAGGTTGTTAAAATCTATTTGTTATCTGGTATTTAGGATTTAAGCTCTTAAATTCATTTTCATAAGCTAATATGGTTTTTAGTCTAGTTAAAGGGGTGTTTGGGAAAACAGCATGATCTTTATACGCGTTTTGTAAAGCCCATTAGGGTTTCCTGAGTCTATAAAAGGAACCCTAGGCATAGTTAGTAGATATAGTTCTACACAGATCATAGAGATCGAATAGTAATCATAGTTTGTAATCTGTAACCTAGGCAGATTCAAGGTTTAATATAAAAGTTCTTTTGTGATATTCAATATTGTTCTTCTTAGCATTATTGATTAGATTCCGCATAATCAATAGTGTTTACTCAGTGTTTCATTATTGTTGCTTTATAATTATCTAAAGGAGCAAACTCTTTGCAAGCTGAAGGTTAAGATCTATTCAGTAAAACGATCCAACAAGTGGTATCAGAGCTTGTGTGGAAACTCTGAATAAGAAGAACTCAATTGTAAGATGGCAGAACAAGACATTCCTCCACCCACAATCACTGCAATGAAGATCCCTATCATCAGGAAGGGAGAGTACGATATTTGGAGCATGAGAATGCGACAATATATCTGTCATACAGACCATAACCTATGGGATGTTATTGTCAATGGAGATCTAGAAGAAGAACCTGCACCAACAGGAGATCAATCTGGTCCTTCTGCTCCTCCTGCTCCTAAGACTGCCAAACAACTGGCTGCTAGAAGGAATCAGGAAAGAGTTAAAAGCATCTTGCTTTTAGCAATACCTGATGAATACCTCCTCAAGTTTCACAATGTTGCAGATGCTAAATCACTCTGGGAGGCAATCAAATCGAGGTTTGGTGGTAATGTAGAATCCAAGAAGATGCAGAAAAATGTTCTAAAACATCAGTTTGAAAATTTTTCTACTGCATCAAATGAAAGCTTGGACAAAGCTTATGATAGGTTCCAAAAACTAATAAGTCAATTGGAGGTTCATGGTGCTCCAATATCAAATGAAGATATCAACCAGAATTTCCTAAGAAGTATTCCTTCTTCATGGAATCAAATTGCTCTAATCATGAGAAATAAGCCAGACATTGATGAGATTGATATTGATGACCTCTACAACAACCTTAGGGTCTATGAAGATGAGATGAAAAGGTCTTCAAGTTCCACTTCTACTTCTCAAAACTTGGCATTTTTTCCTCTGAGAACACTAGCAGTACTAATGCAGTTAGTACTGCCAGTGGAGATTTTGGGGTTAGTATTGCTGGAGGAATTAGTCAAGTTTCAACTACCCCATGTACTCATGATGTAGCGTGCTCCTTCTTTGCAAAACCAACAACCAGTCCTCAACTTGAAAATGAGGATTTTCAGCAGATTGATGAAGATGACTTGGAAGAATTGGATTTTAGATGGAAGGTGGCTATGTTGAGTGTCAGAGTGAAGAAATTCATTCAGAAGACAGGAAGGAACTTGGATTTCAAAGAAAAACGACATGTTTCTCTTGATAAGTCAAAAATTGAGTGCTACAACTGTCACAGAAAAGGGCACTTTGCTAGGGAATACAGATCCGGAAAACAAACAAGGAAGAAGAAATCTTATGGTGACAATGGCAGAGCAATGCAACCAACAAGTATAAATCTTCAATCAAGGTACTGGTGGCTCAAAGATTGGTCTAGGAGGCTATGACTGGGAGTAATGAATTTTTGAAGTAAACCAGTCAACTATGCTTTAATTGCAAATCTCTAATCATCTTCTCAAGCTCATCAAGTTCTTCTGACAATGAGGTACAAAAGGTTCTAAACAATGTCTTGGAATCTTTTAAAACTCTTCAAAAGAATTATGATAGTGAAAGAGAAAAACATAGCAAGCAAGACTAGAAATTCAGGTTAGTGAGCTAGCCTTAGAGTCACTAGAATCTAGGATAATTGTACATGAAAATAATTGAATTGGCTTAGGGCGTGAAAAAAATGAGGTTTCAAATCCATGAGCTTAAATCAGAGAAAAAAATTTTAAAAAAAAATTAACAACCTTAACCTGATTTAGAGAAAGTTTTTAAGGGAAAGAGATAGTTAAAATTAAAGATAGAAATGGGAAGAATGGACCAAGATTCTGAGAATTACTCAAACAGTCAAATGAGTGCTAGAGATAAAACTGGTTTAGATATGACCAACACATTGTATGAAGTGATAACAATACTAAACAGATAGTTGAGATAAGTTTGAGGTTTTTTGAGTGTCAGAATCAAGTGATTGAAGAGAACACACCAGCAAATGAATAGTTTCTCTAAAGCAATTGGTTTCATGTTTGTTCTCCCCCTCCTATAACAGGTAACTTCCTAAAACACCTAAAACAAAACCCAAGAGCTGACATTATCATTTGCAGGTTTAGATTGAATATCCATATAGGGAAGAAAATAATTAAGTCAAAAACAATTTGACATAATACTATACTAAAAAAGTGAGACTGTAGGTAAAACACTGAAGCAAATACTCACAAACCAAGGACAGTCTATGAATCGGTTTAACAAGAGATAGAAAAGTTATTCATGAGGATTAGAACTCAGTGATAT
The DNA here is from genome assembly GCA_026074375.1 of Tanacetum coccineum. Lineage (NCBI taxonomy): Eukaryota > Viridiplantae > Streptophyta > Magnoliopsida > Asterales > Asteraceae > Tanacetum > Tanacetum coccineum. The sequence continues at coordinate 3,057 of BQNB010145861.1, forward strand.
AAGAGGTGTCCTGAAGTGCAAACATTAGTTCTGTTAAACTAATGAGCCTCAAACTATAAAACCTATAGTTTGAAAAAATTGTCAAACGTCTCAGCATAACAAGGAATTAGATTTAAAGAAAATAAAACGCCAGCTTTGTCTGTAAAAGTACTGACCATTTGATCAAAGAGTTGATAATTTTCATTACAAACAGAGTCAAAGAACCTACGCTAACAAACTATGGTGAAATACAGGGTTCAAGGGTTGACAAACCAGTATGGGATAATACTAAAATGGTTAATTGATCGTTTCAATTTAATACGTAATAATATCAAAGTATAAACAACTTTACTAAAAATCCTTGCGGACAAAAATTAGTAGCAATATCTATACAAAAATATCACACGTAAAAACCGGTAAGTGATTACCGGGTCGTTTTTCCCAAAGATTTATGAAATTGAGACCACGTTTGTTATTTGGACAATGATTTGAATTGGTTCGAAGATGATTTGTTTTCTAAAATCATAAGAGTGAGCAAATTAAGAGACAATTAAACCTAACTACAAGAAATCAATACGGAAAAGTAAATTTTAACTAAAAACGTAAAACGGGAATCCTAAACGTGACCTAAAAACCCTAAATTATTAAAATTAAGCCTAAAATGATATTTTTGGTTTTTATAAGACTTAATTGACTAAAAAGCTAAAACAAAGAAAACTAGACTAAAAACGAGAAATATTTGAGCTTGAAAACACTAAAAACGTGAACGGGAATGAATCTCGTTCTTTAAAAAATGAAATTTTGCAATTTAAACCCTACTGAAACAAAACTAATTTTCCTAGAAACTATATGATAAAAGAAATTTTTTTTAAAAAGAATTATATTTTTTTGACTTTTTTATATTTTTTATGAATTAAAAATGATTTTAATGAAATTAAATGATTAAAAATACTAAACTATTTATAAAAGTTCTGAAAAAATTATGAAAAGTAGCTTGAACAGTAAGGAATCTAGGAAAAATAAGCTTATGAACACAGCTTATCGAATAAGCTGAAAAATAAGCCAAAACAGCTTATTATACTAAAATGCCTAAAATGTGTATAAGAAATTAATTTTGCAAAGAAAGAATGAAAAAGTCCCTAGGGCGCGTTGGTTGAGTGTGTGTGTTGTGAGGTTTATAAAAGGGTTGAGGTGGGTTCGAGCCTTGTTCACCCATGATTTCCCTTCTTCCCCCTTTTTTTTATTTTGCAAAAACCTAAAAAAGCAAAATTGTAGAAAAGCTGAAAACTATCAATTTTAATAAAAGCAACTATTTTTGAAACTCTCTAAATAAGCTAGAAATCAGCTAAAAAGCTAACAGATTAAATAAAACTTCTTTTTGAACTTTTATGAAAACTTAAGCAACTAAGAGGCTAAAATAAGCTATGACCTAGCAAAATAAGCAACTTCTAAACTAAACCTAACCTAATAAGCTAATATGAAAATAAATGAGCAAATAATACAGGCAAGAATGAGCTCAAATAAGCACAGTAGTACTAACTTAGAGTTAGTACTGCTAGCTTTAATCTTAAAGCTGCTTCCACTACATGACTTAATAAGCTAAGGGCAAACTAAGATAAGCTAAAACTAACTTAATCCTAAACTTAATAAACTAATCTAACCTGGAAATAAGCATAAAGAAGCAAGCCATAAGCTGAGGATTCAAAATAAGCACTTAGTGAAAAACTGAAAACCAAACAAACAACTTAGCTACTTTGGGCTTATTTTTAACTATGCAAACAGATCCTTATGGATTTCTAGCTTATACTACCTTAAACCTTAACCAGAAAGCTACATGAAACAACTTTTAAAAATCATTTTGAAAATCAAATGCTTGAAAAAATGCTTAATGAAAAAGCTACTTATGCAGTTTTACCTTATTTTTGGTTTTTTAAATGAAAAGACAAAGAGCTAAAGTGCAGATCAAAAACAGATATTCAAATAAGCTTTTTAAACAAAATTAAGTTCTAACCTATATAATATGGCCTACAAACTACTTGTGCTATGAAAATCAAAAGCTAACAACTACTTTTGCTTGCTGAATTTTTAGCTTAAAAATGGCTATTTGTCTGTTTTACTATGCTGATGCATTTGACCACAAAAGTGACCAATTCTTAAATTTAATTGATTTGAATAAAGAATGAAGCAATACCTTAAACATGAATAATACACTAATTTAACACTTAAACAAGAGCAAATTGATTGACAAAAGTATCAAGAACAAACTAGAGCTCAAAATGCATATTAATCTGAATTTGTGATCACAGATGCTAACAACTACTAACAAACTTGTGAAAACTTGATTAAATCTTACAAAGACCTTAAAATCTAATCCTATAAACCTTAATATGGTATTAAAAGTTAATCTAAAGGACCAAATGGTCTCAAGCAGTACCAACTTGAGTTAGTACTGCCTGAACCAAACACCCCTTTAAATCTCTTAAATACATATTCAGATTATAAAAATGAGAACTAAGGATCAAACTTCAAATACCAGATAATATTAAGCTTTTTGTAAACTTAATGAACAACTTTTCATAATCAAATAAGCCTGAACAATAATCTAATACACTATGCTAATATTTTTGGACTTTTTAACAGATTTTATAAAATAACAAGCAAACTGAAATCTAAGCTATTTAAAGAACATATTAAGCATCAAATGATAATAAGCAGATCTAAACTACAAATAAGCATATAATAAGCAGATGAAGCAGATTAAAGCTAATAGTATAAATTTAAGCTAGAATGTAAAGAAGAAACTTACAGGAGCCTTTGCTCTAAACAAGGCTAATATTAAGCTCAAATAAGCTATCAACAAGCTCTAACTTATCATTAGATAAGCTAGTGAGGTCATGGAAGTCCTTCTATGATTGACTTCCCTTCTATGTTAAGCTGAGGTAATTTTTAGGAGTAGATTAAGTATGATAAGCTCAACTAAGCTTTTGAGAGCTTGGTTGAGCTATTAAGTAGATTAAAGAACTTATGAGCTTATGTGAACAAAAAATAGAGCTATACTAAGAGCCAATTAAGTACAAAATAAAAACATATAAGAACAAATTGATCAATTATGAAAAACAAACTTTTATTACTAATATGAAATTGATTACAAACTTAAGAAAAGGTTACATTAAGTAGAAATCTATAAGCTAAAAACGATTTGAAAATTACATAAGCTAATTCTAAAAGCTACTCTCTATCACTACTCCTAGATATCTTTTGTGAGTGAAGAGATGCCTGTATTTATAGCTGGAGAAGGAAGTTTCTAGGCCCTCAAGTCTGTTAGACGCTCCCCTTCAGTCTTGATCTTAACCCTCCATTTAATTGAAATCATTGGATCCAATCTTATGCCCGTTGGATCAATATGTGATCACACGGATTGCCAGCGTGGCAATCCGTGTGTCAGAGCTTTGTGCTTCTTTTTCAAAGGATTCAGTGCAAATTACTTCTTTCAAGTGTGCTTCTATACAATCCTGTGTGTCATTCTTTTGTCAGTGCTGACCGATAAGAGCTCTTGAAGTGACGTTTCTTTGCTGAGTTGGCACATAGCACTTGGAATCTTTGTTCCTTGCTGTCCATATGGATATTTACCCCCTTTGGAAATTTTTACGCAGGTAAAAATGAAGGAGATGATGAACAGTAAAACAGACTTTCCCGCGATTTTTCTTTCCTTTTTATAACTTTGTTTGACCCAGGGATTTGGGGTTTTGACTTGGGCCCGGGTATAAAAGGAATGGGCCACGTTTTGGTATTTTGGGCTTGGTTATAAATGGTTTAAGGTTTTTATAAGAGATAACGACCGTTATCTCTTAAGTATAAAAGTGATAACGGTGTTAGGGTTTTAGGGTCTTTTATGTAATATGATTTAACTTTAAGGACTGATTTGGTATATTTTTTAGGGTTTTGTGTCCTTGTTAGTGGGATCTAATGTTGACCAAGAGTTGACTTTGATGACTTTTTGCTAGATTCATTCCGGCTCTTTTGCAACTTTCCATCTTGGTTGTTTCGTGGTTTTGTCCGGTTTTGAGCATTTTCTTGTCATATTTGCATTATCCCCACCTACACATACACAAACAACAAAATACACAAATACAAGCATATTTTTGCACATTTTGATCATTTAAGGGCCATTTTGGATATAATAAAGATATGTGATTTCTCACATATCAAAATTCCCCAAACTAAGTGATTGCCGTGTCCTCACGCAATATTATATGCTCTAAAACCAAATACCTCAAAACTTTCCCAAACTAAATCTTTGAAAAGTAGCAAAGACTTTTGTGGGGAGAGTTAAGAAATCACAAGCTTTAAAACACCCTATTTTCCCATTTTTCAAAACTTTTTCCATTTTTTTTAAATAATTAATTACCTAGAATTTTTCGACATTCGTTATTTCCATAACCGTTAGGGATCATAATAAACAAGTATGCATTATACGAAACCGAGAATGCCCCAAAAAGGATAAATTCATCGTCCCCGACTTTTCACTCGTTCCAAACCACGCTTAAAACGAAATCACCGCAAATGTCATTTAAAGATGCTACCACCTACTCATATATTCAATATGTGAACATTTCACTCCCGAATAATGATTAAATCTTAGGTTTAAAGTGTTATTTTGAATTTCAACCGTGGATCAACATTTTTTATGAAAAATACTATGCTTCACGTTCCACCCGAGAATAATGAGTTTGAAGGCGAGATCATCCCATGTAGCGACTTTCGTCTCGGCACATCCCAACCTTGCAGCTAAGTGACCAGGCTTTTGATACCCCACAGAGACTAGTATCGGGACTCACAGACCTTAGGTTTCAAAAACTCTTAGGTTTCCCATATATACATAACTTTAAAATAGAATAGTCAAAGTTCAAAAGCATATTTGAATTTAACAAAAAGAAATCTATTTATTAATTCACACTGAAATTTTAAACATTTATGCAATTATAACCCTCGACCTTTTAGAAGGACTGCAACATTCGGTTTGTGAGCCGAGGCGAAGATGCGGCAAAACGTTTTTAATTCAGTCTCTCGAAGTATGTATTTATAGCTTACTATGGGCCTTTCTTTAGAAGACTAGAACCCCACATCGGGGGGGTTGTGAGCCGGTAGCGCTGGTAGGTATTAAACGTTTTAAATCAGTCCCTGGGGAGGGAAGGGAGGGCAGGTTGAGAAAAGAGTGGGGGGAGGAAGGAGGACGGACAATTAGAGTAGCATATTATAGGATTTATGATTTTTTTTAGAATAGAGAGAAGCACATCTTATTTGAAAAATATCAAGGTATATGGAGTTTGAGCAACTATGACTATCAACTTGTTCTTCTTAACTATATAATAAAACAAATATGTATTCTGATTTCTTAAGTTTCTAATTGTTCTATTAAAACTACCAAGGTATTATTAATTCCGAGTTTAAGTGCACTTATGGGATAGAACAAAGCCAACAAAAACATTAAATTACATAACAGAGCATTCTTAAGATTTCATACTACATCTCCAACATGCTTACATCCGGCACATCATGACTATAACTTCTATCATTTTTTGTTCTTCGCAATGTCCGGCGAACGCTAGCCAAAAAGTTAAGAACAAGCTAGGAGCTTCAACATTCTCGAATCGAATCAAAATTTATTATTATCTACCCAGGTAGGCAAGAAAAAAATGTGACAAAACACATATTTTAACTTTTTAAATGTTTAAAATTTTTCATATTATTTTTTTTAAAATTATTTAGGTGAAAACGGGTATCGTGAGAACAACATGCAAAGGTAGGTAAGATTATATCAAAGATATACTACCCCATACTAAAATTAAACATTGTCCTCAATGTTTCCTAGCCTGAGACTTAAAAACCCCATACTAGAACTCAAAAAGTCGAATGCATAATCCAAGCATGAAGAGATTATCACAAAAATCTTAAGCCGTTTATCAAGTATGCTAGAAGATAAATGTTAGTCGATAATAATCTTAGGATATTGGATTTCCCCAAACTAATGGCAAGCAAAGGGTAAGAAGCTCGAGTGGACCGGGACAAAACACCGAACACGAGAGTCTTCAGAAAATTTTGGGTGAATCTTGCAAACAATCACAAGCACAAAAAACAAGAAACGGAAGAGTACAAGCCTCCTCACATCACAATAGAAATAAGAAAGACGATAGAAGGATAAGCATGGGGTGCCTCCCATGAAGTGCTTTGTTTTTGGTAACCGAGTCACATAGCTTGACTCGATCCCTAAATTCATTCGTCCTTGGAGAAAGTGTGGAGATCCTGGACTACCTTGGGTGGTAAGTCCTCTCCGAAGTAATGCTTCACACAATGACCATTCACCTTGAAGTTCGGACCATCGGTTTGAGATAACTCAATGGTTCCGTATGGAAAAACTTTGGTGATGGTGAAAGGTCCTGACCAACGAGTTTTAAGCTTTCCGGAGAATATGTTTAGACGAGAGTTGAAGAGTAAAACTCGATCACCAACATTGAAAATGCGGTTTTTGATATTTGAGTCGTGAAGCTTCTTCGTCCTCTCTTTATAAATCAAAGAATTCTCATAAGCTTGATCACGAAGCTCATTAAGTTCATTAAGTTGAAGCTTCCGGTGATCACCCGTGGTTTTAAGATCGAAATTAGCATGTTTTAAAGCCCAATATGCTTTATGCTTTAATTCGATAGGTAAATGGCAAGACTTTCCGTACACTAACTTGTAAGGCGTATAACCAATTGGTGTCTTAAAAGCGGTATGAAATGCCCACAAAGCGTCATCTAGTTTGTCGGACCACGAGGCACGGTTTTCTCTAACTGTCCTTTCAAGAATACGTTTTAAACATGGATTGGACACCTCCACTTAACCGCTCTTTGAGAGGAGTGACTAAGCGGTAGCTAGACATGAAGTGACCCCATACTTAGACATTACTTTAGCAAACTGGTCATTACAAAAATGGGTCCCACGATCGCTTATAATAGCTCTAGGTGTTTCGAATCGGGCAAAAAGGGATTTCAAAAACTTAACTACAACTCTAGCATCATTTATGGGGAGCGCCTTTGCTTCAACCCATTTTGAAAGATAATCAACGGCAACGAGGATGTATTTATTCCCATGTGAAGATGGAAATGGTCCCATAAAATCAATACCCCATACATCGAAGATTTTACAAACTTGGATAGCGTTTTGAGGCATCTCATCTTATTGTGAAATTTTGCCTTGTTTTTGACACGTATCACAAGATTTGATCATCGTATGGGCATCTCGATATATGGTAGGCCAAAAGAAACCGGTATCAAATATTTTTCGAGCGGTGAGATTAGCACTATGATAGCCCCCGGTGGGTCCTTCATGACAAGTTTTGAGGATGTCAAGAGCTTCTTGCCCATGCACACACCATCGAATGATTTGATCCGCACAAATACGAAAAAGATAAGGATCGTCCCAGAAATAATATTTAACGTCCTTAAAAAACTTTCTTTTTTGTTGAGTTGTCATTCCTTTGATGATAAAATTCCCTGCATGGTAATTTTCATAGTCCGCAAACCATGGGGTACTTTCACTAGAAATAGTGGGGGGGGGGGGGGGGGGGGGGGGGGGGGGGGGGGGAATCCAAGAAGTTTCTAAAGGAAAATGTTCATTTATGTCCTTGTTTTCTAACACATCCTTATGAGGATTCTCAAGTCTAGATAAATGATCCGCCGCAAGGTTCTCACTTCTTTTTTTTATCATGGATGGTGATATCAAATTCTTATAGGAGAAGAACCTACCGGAGCAACCTCGGCTTAGCGTCTTGTTTGTTCATAAGGTACTTTAAAGCTGAGTGATCCGTATACACTATGCTTTTAGATAAGACAAGATATGGCCGAAACTTTTCAAAAGCATACACAACGGCAAGAGGAAGACAGAGTTTGGATAGATAAAGATTGATTAAGATAAATATGAGAAATAAAAAGCCCCCCCCCCCCCCCCCCCCCGAGGCCCCCCCAGCTCCCCCCAAAAAACAAGCCCCCCACCCCCCCCCCCCCCCCCCCCCCCCCCCCAAAAAAAGGATGCTAAGAAAGTAAAAGCCCCCCCCCCCGAGAAAATAAAAGAGGTTAAGCAATAAGTAAAGAGAAATAGCCTCCCGGGCGGAGAATAAAAAGTAAAGTAGTAAAAATCACCTGTAGGATCGGAAAGCGGCCAGGAAGATGCCCCCCCCGTGGAAAGGAGAGCTACCAAGACCCACATAACACGAAAGAATCATGATCCAATAATAAAAAAAAAAAAAAATAAAGAAGGTAATAAGCCCCCCAAGGAAACGAAGATACAGGCAAAATCGTACTAAAGGGTAATCAATATTTGTCAGCCCCGCAGAAATTGACCTTATCCGTAGTAGTGTAATGAATTTAAGCTTCTGTCATTGTCTTACTAGCGTAATGTATAGGCTGAAAATGCTTCGTCTTTCGTTGTCCTTAAACCGCACCAATCGCGAAATCACTTGCATCACACATGAGTTCGAAAGGTAGGTTCCAATCTGGGACAACTAAGATCGGAGATTCGGTAAGCTTCTTTTTAAGAGTCTAAAAAGCATCAATACAATCCTTAGAAAACACAAATGGTGTTTCCTTCTTAAGAAGGTGAGTCATTGGTCTAGCTATTTTGGAAAAGTCTTGGATAAAACGACGGTAAAAACCTGCATGACCTAGGAAACTCCTAACACCTTTTACAGTAGTCGGGTAAGGGAGCTTGGCGATAACATCGACTTTAGCACGATCGACCTCAATTCCCGACTTTGAAATTTTATGCCCTAACACAATTCCTTTTCTACACATAAAGTGATATTTCTCCCAATTAAGAACTAAATTCGTGTCTTCACACCGTTTTAGCATCTTTTCTAAATTGGAGAGACATGAATCAAAACTATCCCTAAAAACCTAGAAATCATCCATAAACACTTCCATAGTATTTTCGATCATATCATGGAATATGGCCATCATACACCGTTGGAAAGTACCGGGAACATTACACAAGCCAAAAGGCATGCGACGGTACGCAAAAGTTCCATACGGGCATGTCAAAGTAGTTTTCTCCTGGTCTTAGGGATCTATTGGTATTTGGAAATACCCTGAAAATCCATCTAGAAAACAATAAAACTCATTCCCGGCTAATCTTTCTAACATTTGATCCATAAACGGCAATGGAAAATGATATTTTTGAATCGCTTCATTTAACTTCCTATAGTCGATACAAACTCTCCACCCGGTAACTAAACGTGTTAGAATTAATTCTTTTTCTTTATTAGCAACAACGGTAATTCCTCTTTTCTTTGGAACATAATGCACTGGACTAACCCATGGGCTGTCGGAGATCAGGTAAATCATACTGGCATCAAGAAGTTTTAGGACCTCCTTTTTGATTACCTCATGAATTTTTGGGTTAACTCGTCTTTGACTTTGAACCGTGGGTTTGTAATCATCCTCCATCAAGATTTTGTATGTACAAAAACGAGGGTCGATACCCTTGATGTCGGTGATTTTCCAAGCAATGGTCCGTTTATGAGATTTAATCACTTTTAAGAGAGCATCTTTTTTATCATCTTTTAAACCTTTTGCAATAATTACTGGTAACTTGTCATTTTCTCTCCAGTATGTCAAAGTCCAATGAGGATGGGTAAATCTTTTAACTCTAATCCGGAGGCTCTCACTTAAAGTATTTTGCCTCGTGACTTCACTTTGTTAATCCATCGGAGGAAATGAACGGTTTTGTAAACTCACCCGGAGTTTGTAAGAAAGTTTCCATTTCTTCCAAAATGAAATCTCCTCCTTCAAAAGGAGTGAACGAAGGGGTAGTAGAAGAAAGAATTAGGTTTGAAGACGAAGTGGGATTGCCACCCGAAGAATTATTCGAAAAACCAAGTACTTCTTGAGAAAATTCCTCACAATCCATATCAATGACATCAATTCGGTTTATTGATGTATCATCATATGTCGAGGAGTATCGCGTAGTCTGATTGAGATTAAAAGTGACAGCTTCATTGTCAACTCGAAGGGTTATTTCTTCTCCATAAACATCAATTAAAGCATGACTGGTCCTCAAAAAGGATCTCCCAAGTATGAGAGGAACTCGAGGATCGACTTCAAAATCAACAACAACGTCGGTAGGAAAGTGAAATTTCCCAACTTTAACGAAAACGTCTTCGGCGACTCCTTTAGGACGAGTAATCGATCGATCCGCTAACTCTAAAGTCATCCGAGTTGGTGTAAGTTCGGGTAAAGATAGCTTTTTCCAAACAAAAAGAGGCATAAGATTTATGCTTGCGCCAAGATCGGCCAAGGCATGACATACATCCATTCCTGGGAAATTTCATGGTATAAGAAACTTGTCGGGATCTCCTAGCTTTTCGGGAAGCTTTTTGAGGAGCATTGCCGAGCAATTCTCGTTCAACAGTATCTTAGCTAACTCAAGCAATTTGTCCTTATTCATAAGAGCAAATCTTGGCATTAAAAGTAAAGCATCCGTGAAACTAATGTCGAAGCGCAAATCTTGAAAGATTCGGAAGATCTTCTCCATTTGATTCGAAGCTTTGTCATAGGACTTTTGATCATTACGACATGAAGGATATGGAATATTCGGCTTAGGTAAACTCTTCGGAACATCGGGTTCCGAAATCGGAATGGGGGTAACCGGAGGTGGGATTTGAGCGGTACTTCCTTGGAAATTATGCTCGTTTAATTCGTTGTCCTCCTCGGTTTTCTCGGTTCCACTACCTTTGTTTAGGAGAAGGATAGTAGGAATCGAAGGGTCCCTCGTAAGCAACACCACTATCGAGTAGTGATCGCTTCAATCTCACCCATCAGGTTTTGGAATGTATACTCCGGAAATACCCGAAGATTGGAGCTTGGTTTTTGAAACAATCCACAAATCCAATGTTTTGCAAATATTTTGAAAGAGTTTGTGTTGATTCATCATGAGAAGCTTGTTGAGATTTTATCGTGTTTTGAATTTCCATTACTTAAGTTCACCTTTTCAACGAGTTGATTTGAATTTTGCATGTTTCTCTCGATTTGGTCATTATTCTCTTGGAACTTGAAAATAATTTAAAACTCTTGTTGAACTTGATTATTAGGCACTTGAAACGGTTGGTTTTGAAATCCTTGATTTTGAAAATTCGGAGCATGATTATTTTGAGCTTGAAAACCTTGATTTCCATGAAAATTATTTCCCCGATTAAAATTATTCCCTTGACCTTGAATTATATGAACCATTTTGACCATTGTTTTGCACCGAGCAAAACCTGGGGGGTGCCATTTTGATTACTAAACGATTTCGGAGGGTTAACTTGATTGTAAGAAACCGTTGCAGGCACAAACACTAGCATGAATTGTTACGGTATTCGGACAGATTGTACCAGCATGAGCCCACTACAAGCAACACATATGTTCCTCAACCGCTTTAACCGGAGCGGGAGTAACAACTTTCTTAGAAACAATCTTAACTAAGGTTGAAATTTGATCCGCAAGCTTATCAATTCTCTCATCCATTTTACTAAAACTTTCCCTAGAAGTCGTGTTCATCCTAGAAACATTTGATTTATTACATGAATAACAAACTTTTGATTTGTTCTCAATTATGTTCAAAGCCTCTCTAGTCGTCTTACTCAAAATATTTCCACCTGCCGCGGCATTTAAGGAGTCATGATCATTTCTCAGTTTAAACCATTATAAAAGTAGTCAACTTGAGTTGAACTCCGTAAATCCGTAGTGAGGACAAGCCTAAGGCATTTCCTAAATCGTTCCATGCCTCACTAAAGTTTCCCTCGAATTTTTGTGTAAAACGAGAAATTTTCATTCTTAAGTGGTGTTATCGAAGAAGTAAAAACTGATTCACAAATTTGGTCACGAGATCCTCCCAAGTCAAGATTGAATTTGGTGGTTCTTTCTCGTACCACAATCTAGCATTACCCTCAAGCGAATATGGAAACATACATAAAAAAAGGCAAAAAGAAATAGAGCTTAATAAATCAATTCGTACATCTCTAAATCGTAAAAGTCGAGGTAATCATTTTGAAAACTATAGAATATGACCATTGGATTTTCCTCCATATCCGTGAAACGGGGGTTGTGTGTGTGTTTATGTTGTGGGGGGGGGGGGGTGGGGGGGGGGGGGGGGGGGGGGGGGGGGGGGGGGGTATAGCTTGAACCAATTGAAGCAAATTCGTTTTGATCTCAAAATGATCCGCATTAATTTCCGGTAAAACAATAGCTTCTCCGTACCCTTCCGTGGGTGCTCGGAGTAGCTCTTCCATTGTACGTTCCGCCATTGGTGCAACGATAGTACGAAGCTCGGGTTCGACTATGTTTGGAGCACGTCCTTTATTTCGACGTCTCGGAATGGTGACGTTTGAATTATTTGGAAAATAGGAATTTCTAGTGCGCATGCACTAAACAAAATTAAAATGAGAAAAGAAATAAGAAAAGGAAATATTTTTGTTTACCGAATAATCAACAAACTTAGGGTAACTCTCTTAAGTAAAATAAATTTTACAAAAGAGGTGCGCCTTTTTCGTAAGTGACACAAACGGTAAAAATTTTGAATCTTTGGTTCGGGAACTTATTAATGGATAATACCTCAATTGAAGGTATTATTTGTTGGTGTTCTTTTACCAACTTGGTAAATTTTTATATTCACAAATTAACGAGAAAAATCGAAAAATCCGGAAGAGCAAATATTTTTGTATTTTTGTGTTTAATCTTCTACTTATACTAAAAAGAAAAGAAAAATATTTTTTTTTACTTTTTATATATATTTTTATTTATTTATATTTTATTTTCTTGAAAGCGTAACTTTCGAAGACGAAAGGTTCTTCAAATCACGATCAACAAACTTCAAACGAAGTAATCTTAATCATAAATCCCCGGCAGCGGCGCCAAAAACTTGATGCGTAAAGTTTTATACACGTAAAATAATATAAGTATAAAAAATTACCAAACTACTCTTGAGGACAAAAGTAGTAAGGTAAATTCTCACAAATATATATAATAATACGTATATTTACCGGTAAGAAACTCCCGGGTCGTATTCCTCGAAAATTTATAAAATTGAGACCACGTTTGTTGTTTGGACAATGATTTGAATTGGTCCAAAGATGATTTATTTTCTAAAATCCTAAAAGTGAGCGAATTAAAGGACAATTAAACCTAACTTTAATAACGGGAAATTAAACGTTAACTAAAAACGCAAAACGAGAACCCTAAATGGTGATTAGAAACCCTAAATTTCCAAAATTAAACCTAAAATGAAATTTTCTCTTTTAATAGACTCTAATTGACTAAAAAGTAAGTTTACAGAAAACTAGAACAAAAACGGAGTTGAATTGAGCTTAAAAACACGAAAAACGTGAACGGAAACGAATCTCGTTCTTTAAAAATTAAAAAATTTCAATTTTAACCCTACTGAGGCAAAACTAATTTTCCTAGAAACTATATGGAAAAGAAAATTTTCTAAAAAAGAATTATATTTTTTTGATTATTTTATGATTTTTTAAAGTTTTTAATAAAAATAAATGTTTAAAAATACTAAACTAATTATAAAAAATCTGAAAAAATTATAGAAAGTAGCTTGAA
>BQNB010145862.1:0-14138 GCA_026074375.1 Tanacetum coccineum
TTTGTTCAAGGAGTTTTCTTTTAAAATCTTTGCTTGCTTTTGCAGTTGTTGTATCTCTTGTTCATCTAAATCCGAACACAAAGATAAAGTATATTTTTCTTCCATTTTACTATGAATCGTGAAGTGAAAATAATTTGTAGGATCTTAAGTAGGTAAAGTGATTGTTGTTTTTTGAGTTCACGGGATTTTACAATTCTATGACTTAAACCGAGAAAAGAATAATCTTTTACGAGATTTTACTAAATCAAGAAGAAACTGTAAAAGAATGATTAATTGTTGTTGGTGAAATCGTTGTTTTAATTAAAGAACTTGAACTTCTGTTAACGATTGATGAACTAAAAGGATGAACGGTTACCACACTTGCAACTTAAAATGATTAACGGTTGATTAAAACATAAACAAGGACTAACGGTGTAATTGAAACCCAAGTTAAATGCTTAAAGGTTGTTAATTAAAGCTGTAGGGACTAACGGTGTAAAACCAGATCACTTTTGGGGACTAAAGGCTGAATTTTAACTTGAAAGGACTAACGTTGTAAAACTGTCTCAAGTATGAGGGTTAACAAAGTAACAAAGGGCGAATGAAAAAGTAGTCATTAAGTCTAGGGACTGAAGTTTCAATTTTCAAATTTTAATTAATAAAAAACAACTTTTTCCCTCCGTTTGTTTGTTCTTATTCGTTTAAAAATTAGAAAATGATAACGCTTGTATTTCCTTTCTCGCAAACTCGTACGGCTATCGTCGGTATTAAATAAACACACCATGATGATCATAAAAGGATCACGATCGTAATGATATAGATTAGAAGACCCGTGAATAACTAAAGCACGAACCCGAAAAACCCGAAACTACACGAAACGAACACGTTTAACCATTTTATGCTTATGTATAAATTGCTTAGGTTTTACTATGGTATAAATCGCCCAAGAACTGTTGTATAATTCGCCTAAACAAACGTATACTTCGCCTTACACTTGAAACGTATAGTTCGCCTGTTACACCAATGGTATACTTCACCTGAACCACAATGTATAATTCGCCCAAAATGAAACGTATAATTCGCCCAAATGGAACACAGTATACTTCGCCTTAGCTTGGTATAATTCGCCTGAATATTGACAAAACGTATTGTGGTCCTTTTTTGCTAAAAACATGGATCGTGTCCCCTTTGTCTTGTTCCAGCCATGGACCAAAATAACAAGAAACCCAAAAAATAAGCTCGAAAATAAGCAGTTTATAAGCTTGTTACCACAAGAAATAAGCCACGAAAAGAAGCTAAAAAGTAAGAATAAGCTTAAACCTAAAAGTTAACAAATAAGCTAGAAAAGTTTTCTCAAAGAAAGATGTGCTTTTGTTGTCAAATAAGCAAGATCCAAACAGTAACCGAAACCAAAAAAATAAGCACGTCTAAGCTGTGAAAAGTAAGACCATAATAAGCTATAACCTAGTGAGTAGAATGAGTAAAGAAAGAAAAAAAATTTAAAACTTTGTGGAAGATCATAAGCATAGAACTTAAAAAAACTACATAATCCATGACTCTTAACGCTTTAAATGGGCTACAATGGGCTGATTAAGAAACAAAAAAACATAAAGAAATACTACTTAATAAACTACGAAAGGTTTGACAAGAAAAAAATTCAAAGGTTTAAATGTTAAGTAAAAGCAAACAAAAATACAAAGCAAACACAAAAAAATATGTCGAGACGATATAAGCTAGAAATAAGCCGTATGTGCTCAAGCATAAACCACAAACACTAAATCCATCCGAGGATCTGATACTAATTATAGGAACCAAGAATTACTTTCACTTCACCATGGTAACCAAGAAAATAGAAAGAAAATATGAAGAAAGTAGGAAGAAGTTTAGAGAGAGAAAGTAGAGAGAAAAAGAGATGGTTGATTACAATGTAAAAATACAAATGAGACCAACACCCTCTCCACACTTGAAGTGGGGTATTTATACTTCCTATGGGCCAGATTTCATTAAGCCTTATGGGCTGAGTAGTTTTGTTTCTTGGGCCGGGCTCGGGATAACTTGGGCTTAAGCCCGCAATGCATACAATATTAGATTAAATAACAAGCCCGATACCCATAACTAGCCTATTACAATATATATTAAATAAAGACCGAAGCTTCCTCGTTGAGTGACCGAGCTTCCTTGTTCGACTCAATATTTTGAGGCTAACATCCCCCGAAGCAAGGTCTTTGAGATTGTCTTGTCGTTGAGTTCTTGAGTCTTGTTCTTGGACTTTATCTTTGTTGTAGGCTTGTTCCTTCATGATGTGTGATCTTTGATCTTGAGCCTTTGTCATTATCTTTTGATTTGGTCTTTAATTCTGAGATCTTTAAATCTTGTCCTTGTTTGTCTTTTTCCTCTTTGCCATCTTGCGATCTTGTGTCTTGACCAACATGTTCATACTATGCGTTATCTTGGAAGCTAGCTAACAATCTCCCTTGACAATCTTTGTGTTGATAATCTTGATATCTTTAGGAAGATCTTGAATATAAGAGTTTGCGAAAGTCTTTGTATTTAATTCTTGAGCTTTCTTGATTCTTGAATCTTGATGCTTATAGTATGTCTTTGTAGCTTGAGTATGAGCATGTGGTAATGAATCTAACACTGCTGGAAGGAGGTCGTTAATCCATCGTCAGTACATGCATTTGAATGTTAGTGATAAACAACAGATATGGATGAATCATGTCTTTGTCATTCGTCGATGTCGATAACGTTGTTGCTTTATCCTTCGATTCCATGAGGACTGACCTGTGACTAGGTAGATTCAATTTAAAAGAATTTCCTTGACATAGTTACCAGTTTAAAGCATAAGATCCTCTAACATAGATGTATTAGATTCACCATGCTTGCTTGTTCTCATTACCAGAACGTCTCAAAGCAGACAACACGATAAAAGTGAATCAGTTAGTTACTATCTTACTTATTGAGTCGTCAATTCATTTACTGGAACAAAATCGATTATACAGTTATCACAAAGTTTAATTCGTTAAATCTTGCAAGTCACCTACCACAAAGTTGTTTGATGTTGACTCATGAAACCGATTCATTCGTCACTGTGGAATGCTAAAGAGAATCACTTTGAATGTTTTGGCAGAATCACAAGGATAATGTGTAGGACTCTTTGTTATCACTTATGTTCTAGATGTTGAACAATAAGTGTTTATCAGGAAATGTGTCCTAGTGAGATTTATAGATTGATCTCTTGGCTCTAGACTCTATTAGTGCATTTTTATTTTAGTGATCGGAGGCTGGAGCAGACCGCCACCTTTTCAATATCAACTAACTTAGAGTGAGAAAGTCAATAAAAGCCGTGTTGATATCCGAGACAAATGAGATAAGTCTTTTTTAAGAGTAACTAGAATGGCTAGGAAGGGTTATGCATTGCATCAGTGGGTCCATGATGTCTTGTCTTCAATACCAGAATTCATCTTTGTGAAAACCGATAGCATATGTATTGACCCGGTCTCTGCCTTAAGTGTATGGAGGGCTTCTTTCTTTAGACCCTTTATCCTTACATTTTTTTCATTCTTCAACCCCTTTAATGCTTACTAAGACGTCATTACAAACACCTTGTTGTGATTGTTCCAGTGTTAACTCATGTCTTAGTCGACATTATTCCCTTATTCTCATTCATCTCCAATCATACCTAAGGACTACTATTTCTAACTATGGAGTGTCCTTGGGTAGATCCCCCCAGTTGTTGTTGGATCATAAGACTAATACCTAACCTAACCACCTTATGACTTCAGAATCATCGTGAATTAATAAGTTGTTGGGTATTTGATCGTAACCGTAAAACCTTGAAAATTAATCAAAGTGTTTGATAGAATTATCAAAATCGTTTGACACTTTAAGAGTTTCATCTTTTGGAAAACACCCTCTTCACACGTGCATTGATAACTAAAAGTATTTTGCACATGTGGGTAGAAGTATAAAGCACTTTTCACTCTTGAGTCTTCAGATCACTTATTCTTTTCTACATCACATTTTAATTACATTTCTCTCCTTATTTTAAATACTAATTCACTTAGTCTTTGAAATACTAAGTGATTAAAATTTGACTTGAAAATTCCATGAGGAGAAAATGTTTCAGCTTGAATTACATGGAACTTTTTCTTCTTGCTCCCCCATAATTTAACATATGTTTGACACCAAAGAAAAATGATACCAAGTTGTTAAAAACGAATATAGAATTGTGGTTTGAGATAGTTTTAGCACACAAATTTAAAAAGAATGTGAAATGTATTAAATAATTCCTTGAAAAATTATGCTCCAGGGAAACTGGATCATCTTATATAAACAAAACATTTAAAAAAAGTTATGTTATTATTACTGATTTGTTATTAAGAGACTTTTATTAATGTTTTGAATACATAAGAATTTTCATGAGATGATGTATCCAAAATCATTAAAACTTTGTAATTCAAAAAACTCCCCCTCAAAAATTGACTTATTTAAAAAAATGATACCATTTGTTAAAATGATCATCTTTGAAAACTTTGTGAGGGAAGGAGAGTTGAACACACAATTTTAAGAGATTTTGAATTTTCATTGAGAAATTCTTGAAAAATTGTGTTCAACTTTTTAAAAACCACATGTTAAAAGACTTCTCTTCTAACGCTAAAGATATGCGCACTTATGCATACACTCTCCTTTGTCATTGGGGTCCGAATTGTAATCTGAGAGTGATTACAAGTCATCAAGAAAATTAGAAATGACATGTTTTAAAACGTTTAAACTCTTGCTCGAACTTCATTTTGTGCGGAAATAGAGGGGGGGGGGGGGGTTGAATTGTTACAGGTACATTGGGCCGGTTTAACAATTCTTTGCTTATAAAATGGTTTTATATTTTTTTTTTCGCCGAGTTATAGGTCAACTACAATTAACAATATGAATCAACAACAATAACTATCTAATGTAATAACTAATAATGAACAATAATAATATAAAAGGGATAAGAAGAAATAGATCAAACCAAGACACAAGATTTTATAGTGGTTTCGCAATGAAGCACTCTTCGTTAATACTACACTACCCGAGTCTCACTCAAGATTTCCACTTTGTTTAGCAAGGCTCCCTTAGGCGGAGAAAAACCATTTGTCCGTCGCTGACTTATGTTTCCAACACTAAGCTAGATGTCGAGTCACTAATCATTAGCTAGAAACCAATCTAAGACTCACTAAAAAAAAGTCTTTACACACTCACAAGACTATAATATACCCTTAGATTGACTCACAATCCAAATCACACCATTAATAATTTTACATCACTTGGATCTACACACATCAATCTTAACAACTAAAACACTAAAAATATAAGTAATGATGGATTTGTGATCTTGAGGAGGATGAGAGGTGAATCACTTGATAACAATTCTATATTAGAAGAATACGATTGTCTTCTTTTGCACTTCATTAGAAGAAGCAAGAGAGGGAGGAAGAAATAATTAATCACTTGAGACAGATCAAGGTTTTGTAGTGATCCAAGATATGTGTTTTTAGAAAGTAGGAAGAGAGAGAAAAATAGATCTGAGAAAATCATGGCAAGATGGATTGGTTGTTTTTCAGATGGGGTGGCCTAGTATTATAGGGGACAAAAAATGCAGTTGGGTGGCGGTCCCTTATATATAAGGGGGCCGCCAAGCCAAAAAGGGGGCCATCACTAGACTCTGCTCCCTTTTTTTGTCCTTTTGTAGTGAAGGTTGTATCTGTTATAGAACCTTCTATTTTGGGGGGGGGGGGGGAATTATTTCAAAAATTTTATGTTTTTAATAAAACATTTCTTTTAATGAATAAATATTTGTTTTTTTTTTTATATAAACACATTTGTAGAAATGTATGGTTTAAGGAAAATATTTTCTTGATCACTAATCATGTTTAATGATTTGTTTATCCCATACCTTAAGTGATTAATCATAGAAATAGAATTTTATGATTAGTAATTTATAAAACGTTTTATTTTATGTACACTGTTTTCACATTTGTTATATCAAAACCTTGAGAGGTTGAAAATATAAATAACATTTTTAGACATTATTTGTATTAACAATCTACATACTCGTGACAATCTTAATCGTTCTAGTTACGTAAATGTTATCGATTCCAAGAGACATGTCGAGAAGATTCTTTTAGGAATTTTTGATTTTTTAATTTTGTATTTTCTTTTTGTAATTTTATATTTTTGTCTTTGGTTTTATAGGTTTTATATTTTTGTATTTTCTTTTTCAAAAATACTTACAAATCGATGTTTGATGAAATATCAAGCAGTTTTGCTGGAGTCAAACATCTCATACCGAGTCATCTAACAAGATACTCAAACCTATCTTGCAATAAAGCTTTTGTAAACATGTCAACTAACTGGTTTTCAGTTCTGACAAAGTACAATTCAATTATACCACGTTCAACCTGTTCCTTTATGCCATTTGCTAAAGGTGTTTTGTCGGTCAGGTATTTGGGTGTTCCTCTTATTTCTTCTAGACTTTTATTCTGAGATTGTAAAATTCTTGTTGAAAAGCTTGAAAGTAGGGTCAATGACTGGAGAAATAAGTTCTTATCACTTGTTGGTCGCCTCCAATTAATTCGGTCTATTTTGTCTTCCATACATATTTACTGGGCCTCTATTTTTATCCTCCCTTCTCGTATTGTGCATGATTTAGAACAACTTATGCGTGGTTTTCTTTGGTGCCAAGGGGAGATGAAGAAAGGGAAAGCTAAAGTTGCTTAGGAATATGTGTGCATGCCTAAGCATGAGGGTGGCCTTGGTATTCGTAGAATAGAGGATTTTAATATTACTTTAATGGCTACTCATATTTGGAGTATTTTCACTCATAGGGAGTCTCTATGGGTTAAATGGGTTCATACGTATAAGCTTAAAGGTCGTAGTTTTTGGGATGTGTCTTGTAGAAGTGATGCCAGTTGGGGATGGCGTAAGCTTCTCCAAATTAGACCAACAATCAGACCTTTTATTTGGCATAAGATTAACAATGGTAAATCTACATCTGTTTGGTTGTAGTATGACAGATGTGTGCCCGCTAAGATTTGCTATCTATACTGGGTATTCATGAGATCGGGTTTTTCTCTTGAAAACTCGGTTAGTAACCTTATTTCTGATGGTGTTTGGAGATGGCCACTTGATTGGCTATCATAATTTCCTTTTTTGGCTCAATTACATGTCCATGTGTTACTTGATGATATGGATGATGTTATTCTATGGCGGGATAGGGATGGAGTTTTGCGACCTTTTTTGGTGGCTTGTGTTTGGGATACGATTTGATCTAGGGCGGATATGGTAAATTGGTACAATGTTGTCTGGTTCTCTCATTGTATTCCCCGTCATGCCATTCATATGTAGTTGGTTATTCAGCAGAAGTTGAAGACACAAGATAGGCTGTGGCAATGGGATGTCGGTCCAAGTATCGACTTAAACCTGCTAAAATGCCGCTTGTGTGATTTGGTTCCTGACTCTCATGATCACTTATTTTTTTAGTGTTCTTTTTCTTCGCAGGTGTGGTCTAAGGTTCGTGTTCTTTACGGCATGGACGCTATTCCTCCTCATCTTAGCGATGTTGTTGCTTTTATTGTTCCTTTATCTAAGGGTAAAACAGTCGTTAGTATTATCTCTAGGATCGTTGTTGCTGCTACTTCCTACTACATTTGGCTGGAAAGGAATGGTAGATTGTTCAAGAAGAAGACTTCGACCCCGGGTCAGATTGTTGACGTTATTTTCTCTACGGTGAGATTGAAGTTGGTTACTTTATGTTCATGCAAGTGTTACCAGTGCTCATTTGCTGCTTGACAATGGGAAGATTCCAACTATTGTATTGTCATGATGGGAGACCAGTCGAGGGTTGTACTCTTTTTTCCTTGTCCAAGGTTTTTCCCTATGGGTTTTCTTTAGAAAGGTTTTTTAAGGAGGCAGCCTTACTTGGATCTCTATTGCTCCTATCGTGTTGCTGTTGGGTTGCAGGATGCTCGCTTGATTATATGTTCTCATCTTGGTTTATGTCTAGTTTAGTTTATGTATTTTACTAGGCTCATTTTGTGTTTATGGCATGTCATAAACTCTTGTTTAACAAGTTATGTGCAGCTTGAGGTTAATGTGGTACTTCAGCCACATTCCATTTGTACTTAACTGTGTATTTTGGTTAATATATTTATCGGGGCAACCTTTTACCAAAACAAAGTAGTAACGAACATTGATGTGCTTGGTACGGGAGTGCTGCACAGGGTTGCATGAGATTGCTATGGCTAACTGAGAGTCGCAGTACAACGGTATTTGATTGTAGTTGAAGCCATAATCCTTAAGCTATGTCATCGTCCACATTACTTGAGCACAACTCGTGGATAATGCCATGTACTCTGCTTTTGCTGTAGACATTGCAGTGCAGTCCTGTTTCTTTGACATCCAACTGACTAGATTTTCACCCAGGAATTGTATTCCTCTAGAAGTGCTTTTGCGAGTATCAAGGCATTCAAAATGATCATCATCTGAAAATGCGGTTAGTTCAAAACCAGAGTCCTTCGAATACCAGAGTCCCATATTGATGGTTCCCTTTAAGTTATTGAAGATCCTTTTAACTTCTTTGGAGTGTTTTTATGTTGGTCTTCTTTTTTCTTTTTTTTTTTTTTTGTTTATGCCTTTATAACATGCACAGTAGCATACTGCTTTCACTATGTCTGGTCGACTATAAGGCAGATACATGAGTGACCCGGTCATGCTACGATATCATGTTTGGTCAACGGGTAATGCACTCAAGTCTGCATCCAGTTTAGGTTTAGTAGCCATTGGTGTACCAATGCTATCACATTTGTCCATTCCATATTTTTTAAGTATTTCCAAAGCGTAATTGGCTTGTTGATAAAGTTATTCTTGGGATTGGTGGATCTAAGTCCTACAAAAGAATTTCATTTTCTTACATTAAGGGACATATTCAAATCTTACTGTGCATCAATTTTTCAAATCTTTTGGAAAATTTTGGGTTTGTAGACCCGAAAATAATGTCATCAACGTAAATTTGTACAAGTAGAATGTCCTTCCTATATCTTATCGTGAATAGAGTAGGGTGAATGTTACCTTTAGTGAGACCTTTGGACATTAAGAAATTTGAGAGTTTATCATACCAGGCTCTAGGAGCTTGCTATAATCCATATAGAGCTTTCCTTAGATGGTCAACTTTCTTTAGATGAACAGGATCAACGACCCATTGGATGAGCAACATACACATATTCCTTCAGTGGACCATTAAGTAAAAGTCGTTTTAACGTCCATACTGATAGACTGGGAATGGATTTGTGTGTAGCAATAGGCAAACAAAGATCGAACAGCTTCCACCGAGCGACTGGGAGCAAAGATTCTACAAAGAAATACCCTCTTCCTGAGCATATCCTTTAGCTATAATTCATGCCTTATTGCAAATTACAACATTGTTTTCATCCTTTTTGTTCTTCCATAACCACTTTAGTTTGGTGACAGTCTTTCCAAAGGGTTTGTTAACGAGTTCTTAGAATTAGAGTCTGTCAAACTGATGAAGCTCTTCTTGCATCGCCTTGATCCATGCGTGATCAGCCATTGCTTCCTAAATGTTGTTAGTTCTGCAGTACTCACAGTGAGCACAAGCATGCACATTTCAGGATCTGTTGCAAGTTGTCTTCTTATCTGCACTAGTTTGGATGGATTTCCACGAACTTGTTCTAGAGGATGATTTTTGGTTCATCGGTAGTCGAATTGGTGACGTTGGTAGAATGTATGCATATTTGAATTATCATCATTACGTGCGGAAGACTTAGCAATTTCTTATACCGGTGTACAGAAAGGATTGAAAATTCATATGGCATAAACTGTGCATTAGCTGCTTGATTAATGTTGTTTTCCTCAGCATGAATAGTGGTTGTTGGAGTGATCGATTCTATTGTAGGTTGAACATTTGATGTAGGTTGTGTGTCTTGTTGTGTAGAATTATTAGAGTGAGAGGAAGGCTTTAACACACTCTGATTTCCTGCGATGAAGTATTCTTTAAACAAAGGACTGAATAGAAAATCCAACTCTTGTAGTGACGGAGCTTATGTATCTGCTAAAGGAGAAACATTTGGAACTATGATTATGAATACTACAAGTTATGCGGAATCTAACTTGTAATACTAAGAAGAACAATGTAAACAAAACTTTGAATATATATTGATTGCAAATATTCTGCCTAGGTTACAGAATAACTAACTATGAAAACTTGATGTAAAAATTGATATCTCTAACTATGCCGTAGGGTTCCTTTTATACACTGAGGAAATCCCTAATGGGCTTACAAAACGCGTCAAGTGATCATGTATATCTATTCCTAATATAACTCATGCATATCAGTTAAGCAGTACTAACTATATAACTAACAGTACTAACTATTATACTAATAGTACTAACTATACTGGCAGTACTAATAATGTACTGGCAGTACTAACTAACTATAACTAGCAGTACTAAGTGTAGAAGCTCTGAATCCCAACAAAACCCTCGATACGCCGTATTGACCTCAGACAATACGCCGCATCAACCATTGATTGTGTTGTTGTGTGGTTGTAATTTTATGATTTCAAGTTTTAAATTTATATTTTTCCGACTTAACCAAAAACAACACTTCAACGGGCATTGTACTCGATCGGTGGTAGTTTCATGGTAAGTAGGGTGTCGATCACTAAGAGCGAGAAACAATCTTTCAATTTATTAATATTTTGGTTATCTAAACTAAGTTAATTCTATTCTATGTTAAACATATGTTAATCCTAAATCTAACGGATAAGGGGGGTTTTTAGACTGAGAGACTGACACGGGGTTTTGTGGTGACTAAAATCAACTTAAGATACTAAAACACACGCAAGCAAATTAACAGAAGATAAAAGAGCGGTCTAGCCAAATATAAGAAAACTGTATTAACCATTATTAATCTAATCAGAACGTTGGTTTGTTTATTTAGTTCAATGATTACTTATCTTGAGGCGGCATATCATTCTTAAGACTTAGGCGGTACTTCTTCCTAAGACCTAGACACGTAGAATTCTGTCACAATTAAATGCATCCGCATAAAGCATCCTTATTTGCTGATTATAATCTATCTTCGGGATTAAAGCAATGGCTTGTTAAACCCTAGCTCATAGAGACTTTACCCACTTACTGCTTAAAGGCAATTCATACACTAGTAGTCCACTAACCAAGTCTTTACCAATTAATCGAGAATGTACTCATTGATCCCAAGATCACCTGTTGGTCCAACTAAGATCACAATCTAAAGGCAAAGATAGGTCGTTATTTGTGATCCTATTGGTCTAGATGTATAAATCACTATATAGAGAGCTATCCCGGCATCTAGATTACTTGGTCCGTATCACTAGATCCAGTTGGGATGATAGGTCGCATACAAAATCACGTAAACAAGTATAAACTGATAAACATAAACTAGCAATCAACGATAAATTAAGCAATTGAGATAAACAAACCAAACATTCAGATCTTCATAATAATGGCTAATACCCGAAGGTATTAGCCGTCAAATTTCATAATCAATACAAGAGTAATAATTTAGCCAAGGTAAACTAACCGAGTTAACGAATGATACCAAAAACTGAACGATTACAAGAGTATAGGAGATTACAAGTTGTTTCCTATGGAATTGATTACATAGCAAGACCTCTTATGCTCTTCTTCTCCTCTGAAAATTGACTTTTATGGTTTAGGTATCGAAAATATGATTTAGCACACTTAAATCTCGTTTTTGAGTTTTCTATTTATAAGGTCTAGAAAAAGGTCGATACGGCATATCGAAAGGCTTCGATACGGCGTATTGAGGGTTTCTTGGAGTAGGGACCACGTTCGATATCTTCTAGAATATTTTATTTCCATAGCTTGAATACGGCGTATAGGATTTTCTGGATACGGCGTATTGATCTTGTTTCCTTCGTGGTCTTTAGTGAAGTGCAGGTACAGATACGCCATATCTTCCTAAATGGATACGACGTATTGCATGTCAGAATCAGTTTTCTTCATAATTCTTCGTTTAAGCTCCAGAATGCGTGCCTTTTTGCTAATCTTCACCAAGTACTCCATAATTACTGCGATTCTCAAATACAAACGATTAAGTAACAATTCTTTTCAATAATTATACAAAATGGGTTATTTTCATGGGATAAATGATGCTACAAAAGTGACGTTATTTGATGTCATCAACCATATTCCATACCTTATAAATAGAAAACCTAAAAATGGGTTTTTAGTGTGGTAAATCATATTTTCGATACCTAAACCATAAAAGTCGATTTTCAGAAGAGAAGAAGAGCAGAAGAGGTCTTGCAACGTAATTAATTCCATAGGAAACAACTTGTAATCTCATATACTCTTGTAATCGTTCAGTTTTTGGTATCATTCATTAACTCGATTAGTTTACCTTGGCTAAATTATTACTTTTGTATTGATTATGATGTTTGAAGGCTAATACCTTCGGGTATTAGCCATTATTATGAAGATCTAAATGTTTGGTTTGTTTATCTCGATTTCTTAATTTATCATTGATTGCTTTGTTTATGTTTATCAATTTATACTTGTTTACGTGCTTTTGTATGCGACCTATCATTCAACTGGATCTAGTGATATGGACCAAGTAATCTAGATGCCGAGATAGCTCTCCATATAGTGATTTATACATCTAGACCAATATGATCACAAATAACGACCTATCTTTGCCCTTAGATTGTGAGCTTAGTTGGACCAACAGGTGACCTTGGGATCAACGAGTATCTTCTTGATTAATTGGTAAAGACTTGGTTAGTGGACTACTAGTGTATGAATTGCCATTAAGCAGTAAGTGGGTAAAGTCTCCATGAGCTAGGGTTTAACAAGATCACCATTGCTTTAATCCCTAAGATATATTATAATCAGCAAATAAGGATGCTTTATGCGGATGCGTTTAATTGTGACAGAATTCTACGTGTCTAGGTCTTAGGAAGAAGTACCGCCTAAGTCTTAATAATGATATGCCGCTTCGAGATAAGAAATCATTGCACTAAATAAACAAACCAACGTTCTGATTGGATTAATAATGGTTAATACAGTTTTCTTATATTTGGCTAGACTGCTCTTTTATCTCTTGTTAATTTTCTTTCGTGCGTTTTAGTGTCTTGAATTGGTTTTAGTCACCACCAAACCCGTGCCAGTCTCTTAGACTAAAAACCCCCTTATCCATTAGATTTAGGATTAACATAGATTAGACTAACTTAGATTAGAAAAACCAAAGTATTAATAAATTGAAAGTGTTTCTCGCTCTTAGTGATCGGCACCCTACTTACCACTAAACTCCCATCGACCGGGTACACTGCCCATTAAAGTGTTGTTTTTAGTTAAGTCGGCAAAATATAAATTTAAAACTTGAATCATAATTTACAACCACACAACGACACAATCATGCATACACCTGAAAACTATGTACCTATTGATGATGAAAATGTAGATGATGAAGAATATGAATGTATCAATAAAGAAATGTATGATGATGTGAATGTGGAGTTAAAAGATGCAGAGACTGATAATGAAGGAAAAGGTGATGAGGAGATGACTGATGCTGAAAAGGTAGATGCTGAGAACGAGAACATTAATCAAAAAGTTACAGGTGATCAAGTCAATGATGATGCTCAGGAAACAGTTACAGCTGCCCTTGCTACACAAAAGACTGAAGTTCCACTACAAAGTTCTTTTATATCATCCGACTATGCCACTAAATTTCTCAACTTTGATAACATTCCCTCAGTCACAACTGAAATTATCTCAGTGATGGACATCAAAGTCCAACATGAAGATCCAAGTAGTCAGACCTCACC
Organism: Tanacetum coccineum; assembly: GCA_026074375.1. Classification (NCBI taxonomy): domain Eukaryota; kingdom Viridiplantae; phylum Streptophyta; class Magnoliopsida; order Asterales; family Asteraceae; genus Tanacetum; species Tanacetum coccineum. Next base: position 13,866 of record BQNB010145862.1, read on the forward strand.
ACTTCTTACCGTACCTGTTATGATAATTCCTGAAACATCATCAGCTCCAGCAACAACCATTCCTCCACCAATTCCACCATTCATACCTCTTTCACAACAATTGTTGGAAACAAGAAAAGTATCGGTCACTTCCAAGTTGTAATAGTCTTAGCTCGTAGTTTGTTATATGATTAGTCTAGTAAGCTAGTCTGGCCCAAGGCCCGTGGAAAGCCCGTTAAGGCCTATGGTCGGCCATGTATGTAGTATATATACCCTCTCCATGCCTTGGAGAGG
>BQNB010145863.1:0-11271 GCA_026074375.1 Tanacetum coccineum
TTTCACTAACGGTATTATTGACCCGGCTTTATTCACATGACGTCACAGGGAAGACATATTACTTGTTTGAAAGATTCATGAAAACTATGATCCGGTGGTCTTGGTGAGTCAAACCACATGATAGTCATTTTAGTAAGAGAAAGTAGTGAGATGGAAGATGAAGTTGATATTAGATGGATATGAATGAAAGATATAAAATGACTCAACCCCTCTAAGGAAGCCATAAAGGGGTATTTATACCACCACACATTACATAAGAATCCTATATTGACTATACTAGTCCCTGTGTGTGGTGATATGGTAATCAATGGTAATTCTGTAAATGTCGTCACGTAAAGTGAATTCCTAACAATCTTCCCCCACGGGACGATATACAGAATTACTTATAATAACTTCCTAACAAGTACATAATGATTAAGAACAAGAACTTCCATGAAGCCTTCAATACTGATGACGTCTTCTGTGGTGTTTGACTTAAAGTCTGCACTCCAACATGAATCATCTTTGTAGTACCTTGCAGGAGAAATATTGTAATAGGCACGAACTAAGTAACCCATACACTTCTGGTTAAGGAGAAGCTTCTGAATTAGCTTCCCCCTAATTCATGCCACATAATCTTCATTTAGAAGCTTTCAAAGCTTCCCCCTCAAAATAGCAATGAATCAGCTTCCCCCTAATTCATGCCACATATTCTTTATTTAGAAGCTTTCAAAGCTTCCCCCCAAACTAGCAATCCTCTCTTGAGCAGTTTCAAAGCTTACTAACAAGCTTAGAATAATTAAGTGCACAACGGAACTGGTAAGATACCACATCAAATGTTACTACTCCTTTAAGAATAAGCTTAGTGATTGATCATTTGGGGTAAGCATTATCTGGATCAGCAACGTATCTTCTCATGCTTGAATAGTTCTTCTCACACCACTCCCCCCTGGAAAGTCAAATAATGCATACAAAAGTTCTCAAGATATCACTTCCTCCATTTGTCTAAAGAAATGCACCCAAAAGCCATAGTTTAAAGCGCTGATATTCTCTACGGTTAGGACATTTGTCTTCCCGGCATGGCCTAACTTTAAAAAATTCAAGAAAGATGCTCCATGTCAAGCTTTCAAGAACAAGAAGGGCAATAGCTCAAGGGTGAATCTTCTCCTTCCCCCTTGCTGGTTTCGACATGTCGAAATCAGCAACACCTTGGACGCACATTTACTTGAGTACTTGTGTGAGGAATAAATTAGCTCAGATCTAACCTGTGAGAATCAATTGCTGATCAAATCTCTACTCATAACTTCTCTCTGGCTATCATTTTACCAACCGATTTGTAGGCTATTTGAAGTAACCACTGATGAAGTAAACCAGATATACCAAACTTGAAACTGAAGTAGAATTTCCCGTTCTTGTGACTTAAGCTTGCGCTAATGTTGGAAGAACGGTGTAGAGAATTTGTGCTCCAAGCAAATCTCTAAGTACTCAATACCCTTGCCAAAGTATGAGACTTTCATCACCTCTTGCGATTATCCACAACGTCTTAGCGTGTGACACTGAGTACTACAACGTAACTCCTTTAAGTGATAGTTAACCAGGTCATCAACCATCCACCCCTTGACTGCTGGAAACTAGATAAACCAAGTCTTCAACTTAAATTAAGCTCGAGCAAGTTATCATTGAAAGTCATGCATCCAGCCAACCCCGACTTCAAGATAAAATAAGAACACGCCTTCGTAAAATGCCACTTCAATCTCAAATAAGTGATACCCGATCAACTCCGTAGTCACAAAAAATTAATTCCAAATCTAGCCTTTAAGTTTCATGATTCTTTATCCAAATTGATCCCGGTCTCGTCACAAATCTTTGTCACTTTGTCATTTTAAACCTCGAATGCAACCGATAAGCATTTAATTTAAAATGTATCCATTAACAACTAAATATGGCAGAAATCATCCCAAGTGAATCATTTAGCCGAATTTAGTTTTAATGTACAACGGTTAATCACATAAGCTGTTATGCCCGACTTAATCCGATAACGTGTCCACACTTAAGGCCCACAAAAATTGTCTATAACCACAATGATCAGCCCATGTTTTTTTTGTTAATACCTGGCTATAGATTCCCATACAATCACCCGAATGAAATTACCCCATCCCTACCAGTTTGTTATCACAAATCATAGCCCATCAACACTTAAAAATATTAGGCCCACCTCATTTGATCGTGTGCCAGCCCATGATGTTAATTAAAACCAGGCCTTGACATTAGATAAATACAAGAAATCCCTAATGATTCTCTCATTAGCCAACCCTAATCCCACATCTCATTTCAACACGCCCCCATCTCTCTACATACTCCATACGCAGCAATAAAGAAACAAAATTCCATACATCTCTCTTCTCAATCATTGGACACCACATCTCATTCTCAAAACCTCCAATATTTCCTTATCAATCGTGGTTAGCAATGACTGGTTTCACAAGCTCACAACCGACGAAAGAATCAAGACAATTGGCTTCAAGATCCTTTTCATTTGGGTCTCAGGTAGGTGTATGTGATCAAGGTTGTGTCTTTTGAATGAAACTAAGATTGAGGGTGACATACTTGTTATACCTCAATCTTTATTTTCAAAAATGAAAGAAAGAGCTATGGCTTATAAGATCGATGATGATGTAAATTTCGTGTGATTGGATCTTTAAAGTTCTGAATGTTAATGGTACCACACAAAACTTGAATCTGAGATCACATCTTTGTTTTATATTATTTTGATTTGAGTATTGGAGATGATATGGAGATGGGAATATTAGGTTAGATCTTTGTTGGATTGTTGTGGCTAGTTGTAATTAGTTTTTCGATTTGTGATGTTTGATTGAGGCTGATGTTGTTGATTAAATTGAAAGTAGCAAGTCTGTTCCTTTTTTTTCTTTTCGTCTTTTCTGTTTGAACCTTGACTCATTGAGTTGACCCGACTCAACTCGGTTAATACCGAGTTGACTCGGTTTGGAGTTGGATCGGTTGCAACTGAGTGGACTAGTTCAGTTCTCACTATGATGTAACTAGTTTGGTTCCCCTTGTATGTTTTGTAGCTTTACCCAAAAACATCCAACAACGAGAAAACTTTAATAATAAGCTCTTAACCAGAAAAAATAAGCCACAAAAACTTTGAAATATGCTCAAATAAGCTGTGACAACTGGCTCAAAAACCAACATGAAATAATCTATAAAAAAATGAGCACCATATCTGCCATTTTTGAGACTTTAGGAAAACAAAGAAGGACAAAAAATATTCATAAAAGATGTAGTGGAATCTGTTGTGAAAAAAAACATGGCTATATTTTTAAAATAAGCACACAAAATAAGTTGAATATAAGCAAACAGATACCGACACAACAATAACAGATTTGAAAGTGTTCAGAATTCTAACTCTTCTGCTCAACAAGATGTCATGATATTATCTATGTTTGAACAATTAAATACCCAAGTGATGAACTGCACCAATGTTAATCTGGAATATAAAAGTGCCAATAAAGCTTTGACTACCAAGCTTGACAGATATAAAGAAGAGGTTAAAGATTTGAAAGAAAGGTAAAATGTTGAGAATAGTTTTTCAGGATCAAATGAACAGTATGCCGAGATTGAACGTCTTAAGCAAACTCTCTCTAAACAAGTGCAAGAAAAAGATTCTCTTAATGCAAATAGTTTCTGATCTCAAAAATGATTTAAAAATGGAAGAAAACAGAAATATGTGAAATGATAAAAATTGCTTTTAGAAAAGAAAATTAAACAGTTGAATAATATCATTTTCAAAAGAGGTCAACTGCGCTAAACAGTTCAAATGATGACAAAAACGCGAAAATTTTTATGGATCATTCCACAAAATAAGCTATCGGTTTTGAAAAACCTTTCTATCTGAAGAAAGTTCAGGATCAGCAGCGCAAAACTGTATGACGGGAATTCTTCTTAAAATGGATGCTATTGTGATTCCTAATACTAATGAGACATTAATGCATTGTAAAGAGATTCGTTCAAAAATGCTTTTGAAAGAACAAGATCCAATGGTTGTAAAACATAGAGTAAACACTAAACCCATTAATTATACAGTTCTTAATAACGATTACAACAAACGATTTGTTCGACAATCTGATTTATATAGTGAACGTGCCTATTGGAAAGCGACTTCGGTCACACCTTTAGACCTATCTCCTTCTTCCACAACCAACAAAGTTGAGGTTCCAAAAGAACTTCCTAAAGTAAGTATGTGAATACTAGCTTGAAAGACTTAAACGCCATCTTACTGGCGTTTTGGATCAGTGACCAAAGAAAGAACACACTTCCAAACGTGCTATGACACTGATTGCACGTGGGGGTTTGAACATACAAAGGCTTGTTTTCGAGATGAAATCATTTTGTTTATCAAAGAATTAAAAGATATCTCCAATAACTTCAATCAATACTTGGTTAAAGAACTTACCGATGTCCAAAATGTCTTTTATCAAATGGAACATGCTATCGAACAACATCACTTGGAGTCTAGAACTTTTGAAGTTAAAATGAATCAAGTTTTGAGTGAAAATGAACGACTCTTGGCACAAGCCATTGATCATGGTATTGTAAAAACTGTTGTGAATTTGTCTGTGAATGATGGTTGTGAAACTGTGAATGAATGTCAAAAGTGTCTCGAACTCCAGACTGAGCTTCTCAACAAAAGGATTTTTTTTATAAAGACAACATACATAAACTTTGTAAAGAGTTTTACAACTCTTGAAAAGCATTGCATCACTTTGGAAGCTGATTCTCAACTTAATCAAGAAATTTTTCAACAGACAAACAGTGTTTTAGATCAAAATGCTCCAAGTTTTACTCAGTTGTTTGAATTAAGTGAATTGAGAGCTCAGTCTCAAGCGAAAGACACAGTCATTGTCAAGTTGAAAGAGCAAATTAAGTCCTTAAAAGGAAATGTGGATGATAAGCAAAGTCAAAATGGAACAAGGATGATATTTGAGACTCTTAACCATTGAATGGGACATAGAGGTAATCAAAACTTGTTTGCTGAGATGACATTGAAACAACTTATAAGCAACTTTATGACTTGGATTTACACAAAACGAGTTCAATCAAAAGAACAAAGGATGCGTTTATCAAACCTGTCAATATAAAGTCTGTGGCAATTTTCTGATTAAATGCAAAACTTTAGGAAACAAGGATTGGTCAATAGCAGCCCTAAAAAATGAGTTCAAGGAAGTTAAAGAAATCTTTAGATATAGGCTATGTGAAGACCCACTCTATTGATCCAAAAGTGTCTATGGATAATACGGAACCAATCACACCCAAATTGTTGAATAAAAGGACTGCTCACTCCTCCTCAAGTTACCACACTCAGAAACAAGCTTTGGTCCCTTAAGGATATAGTGCGAACGTAAAAGCAAATTATCCTCAAGATTCACTTTTAGAGTCTGCCTTTAGGTATACCAAAGTCATTCAGGATTTGCTTTCATACATAAGTAGGACTTGCCCTAGCATCAACAATTTTGATCCTCAATTAGTTGCGGTCACACCGAGGAAAAAGGACAAGAAAGTTAGGTTTGCCGAATCACTCACATCCACAGAAAACACAAAAATAGATTTGACCTCAAACATAGTTTCTAACAAGCGTGTGTGTTGCAATTCTATATGAAGAAAGACTATCCACTAGTCTAGCGGATCACAGCCTTCAGGCAATACCAGGAATGATAGGATTCTACAAACACCAAGTAGTAATTCGAAAATAAAGTAGAAGCTCACTCTAGGAACGTTAAATCTAGTTTGAATAAAAGGAATAATATTGTTCAAGTTAATGGATCTGCGTCTGTGCAGAATTCCAAGAAACAATGATAATTCTGAATATTCTGTATAAACGGTGATGATTATGATTGGCATGTCTTCTGAGAATTTGTGGTGTATCTAATTCTAAGCATGATGTGAAAGTTCATGTCTAAATTCTAAGAAGAGAAAAATCTAAGAAACGATATTGGAAACCAACAGAAAAGTGTTCACTAAGATAGTATATATTTGGAGACCTACCGGTCGAACCTCACTATTAGTAAGGAAATACGTGCCCTTTAACTAGGATAACCACACTAATGGAAGGCCTACTATAAACCAAAAGTTCTAGAAACAGAAACACCCAAACCTGTGGTTAATTTGGTATACTCAAGGAAACCTAGGAAGAATAAGAATACTGAGTCCGTTAGCAAAACTAAGGTTATAAAACATATGTCATGCTAATCAAACAGGATCCAAGTAAAGACCTGGGGATCCACAAAAACCAATATTCCAACTACTTTCTCTTAATAAATGCTTGTTGTCCAATCGTCTCTAGTATTTGGACACAGGTAGAACGAAGCACATGACCGGAGATCCTCCTCCGCTCACCAATTTCATCAGTAAATTCTTGAGATATAGTTAAATTCTGATTATCAAGTTGCAAAGATAATGGGTTATGGAGACTATTAGATTGGGAATGTTACTATTTCAAGGGTTTATTACGTTGAAGGACTTGGACATAATCTATTTTCTGTGGGACAATTATGTAATTCAAATCTCAAAGTGGCCTTTCTTCAACACACATGCTTCATTCGCAATCTAGAAGGTGTTGATTTATTAACGGGATCTCGAGGGGATAATCTTTATACACTATCACTTGGGAATATGATGGCGTCCTCTTCCATTTGTCTATTATCAAAGGCTTCTAAAACCAAGTCTTGGTTATAGCATCGTCGTTTATCTCACTTGAATTTTTGTGCAATTAATCATCTTGCAAGACATGGACTTATCCGAGGTCTTCCTAAGCTCAAGTTTGAAAAGGATCACTTATGTTCTGCATGTGCATTAGGCAAAAGTTTAAAGAAACCCCACAAACCCAAATCTGAGGACACCAATCAAGAAAAACTCTATCTGTTGCATATGGATCTGTGTGGGCCAATGCGTGTCGCGAGTGTCAATGGAAAGAAGTACATCCTCGTTATTATCGAAGACTACTCTCGATTTACATGGGTAAAATGTTTGCGATCAAAAGTTGAAGCTCCAGTTTTTATTATCAACTTTTTGAAGATGATCCAAGTACGGCTTAAGGAAACCATCCGTCGCATCAGAACAGATAATGGAACTGAGTTTGTTAATCAGACATTGCGTGAATATTATGAGAAGGTTGGCTTTTCTCATGAAACATCAGTTGCACGCTCTCCACAGCAAAACGGTGTGGTTGAAAGACAAAATCGTACGCTAATTGAAGCAGCCCGCACTATGTTAATTTATGCAAAAGCTCCTTTATTTCTATGGGCCGAAGCGGTTGCCACATCCTGTTATACCTAAAATCGTTCCATGATACATCGTCGTCACGGTAAAACACCATACGAGCTTTTACACGACAAACCTCCCGATCTATCGTATCTACATTCGTTTAGTGCACTCTGCTACCTAACGAATGATAGCGAGAATTGGGCAAGTTACAACCGAATGTGACATTGGTATTTCATTGGATATCACTACGAAGAAAGCTTTCCATTTCCCAACAAACGTACCAACGAATAATTGAAACCATTCATGTTGACTTTGATGAGCTGACCGCGATGGCTTCTGAACACAGCAGTTCAGGTCCCGCACTTCATGAAATGACTCCTGTAACCATCAGTTCAGGACTCGTGCCAAACCCTCCTCCTTCAACACCATTTGTACCACCTTCAAGATCTGACTAGGATTTGTTGTTTCAACCAATGTTTGATGAGTCACTTAATCCCCCACCTTATGTTGATTTACAAGCACCAGAAGTCATTGCTCCTATTCCTAAAGTAGTTGCACCTAAACATGCTGTATCAACTGGCTTACCTTCCTCAACTACAGTTGATCAAGATGCACCATCACCAAGTACTCCATACAACACAAGAAACTCAAACTCCTATTATTTCTCATATGTTGAAGAAGAATAAACATTGATATAGAAGTTGCACATATGGTAATGATTCCGTAACTTTGGTATCCATTTTCCAGAAGTTACATTTCTTAATCAATCCTCATCATCGGATGTTATTCATACAATTGTGCCTCCCGATCACCAAGTTTCTGAACACAATAGCAAATGGACTAAGGATCACCCACTTGAGAATATAATCGGTGATCTCGACATACCAGTTTCCACATGACTACAACTCCCATGAACAAGCCTTATTCAGCTACTAATGCTACTCTTTCTCACATCAGTTAACCTAAGAATACAAAGACGCATAACACAAGCATGTTGGATGAAGCTATGCAATAGGAAACTTCATGAATTCGAATGTCTCGAAGTTTGTGGAAACTTGTTCCCATCCTGATAAAGGCATTTGTCCTCACTCTTAAGTTGATCTATAAGGTTAAGCTTGATGATTTAGAGTATTCTGTAAAACACAGGCTCGGTTGGTCGCTTGTGGTTACCGTCAAGAAGAGAGAATTGATTTTGAAGAGTCTTTTGCTTCGGTTGCAAGATTAGAGGCTATAAGTATTTTTCTCGCCTTTGCCGCTCACATGAACATGGTCGTCTACCAAATGGATGTTAAGACTGCGTTTCTTAATGGTAATTTGTGGGAAGAGGTTTATGTTAGCCAGCCGAACAGTTTTGTGGATCCAGATAACCCCAATCACGTATACAAGCTTAAGAACGCTCTTTATGGGTTGAAACAAGCTCTACGCGCGTGGTATGGCATGTTGTCTTCGTTCCTGATATCCCAAGACTTCTCTAAAGGCTCAGTGGATCCTACTCTGTTCATCTGTAAGGAAGGCAAGTAATTACTTCTGGTACAAGTATATGTCGATGATATTATCTTTGCTGCATCTACACCTGAACTTTGTGACCTATTTGCTAAAATCATGTGTTCAAAATTTAAGATGTCAATGATGGGCAAAATCTCATTTTTCTTAGGACTACAGATTTTTCAAAATCCCAAAGGCATCTTTATTAACCAGTCAAAATATGCCCTTGAATCCTTAAAGAAATATGGTTTTGACTCTTGTGACCTAGTGGATACTCCCATGGTGGAGAAATCCAAATTGGATGAGGATAAAGAAGGGAAAGTTGTTGATCCGTCACACTATCGTGGCATGATTGGCACCCTCCTTTATCTCACAGCCAGTAGACCTGACCTACAATTTGCTATATGCATGTGTGCCCGGTATCAGGCTAGGCCTACCGAAAAGCACTTACATGCGGTCAAAAGGATCTTTTGGTATCTAAAAGGAACCGTCAATCGGGGACTATGGTATCCGAAGGATTCTTCAATTGCACTAACAACATTTGCAGATGCGGATCATGCTGGTTGTCAAGATACATGCCGTAACACATCTGGGAGATAGAATTGTTAGCTGGTCATCAAAAAGGCAGAAAAGCGCTGTGATATCAGTACGGAAGCTGAATATATTGCTATGTCGGGATGTTGTACTCAAATTCTTTGGATGAGATCACAGCTTACCGACTATGGCCTTGGATTCAATAAAATTCCAATGTACTATGATAACAAAAGCGCTATTGCCTTAAGCTGCAACAATGTTCAACATTCCAGGTCGAAGCATATAGACATCCTATTTCACTTTATCAAGGAGCATGTTGAGAATGGGGTGATTGAACTTTACTTTGTCAATACAGAGTATCAACTGGCGGACATCTTCACAAAAGCCCTTGCAAGAGAAAGAATTGAATTTTTTATCAACAAGCTGGGAATGCGGAGTTTTACGCCGGAGACTCTGAAACAATTGGCAGATGAAATTGATGAATAGTGGTGGTACCTATTCAAATATCCTGTGACAAATGTATATATATTAAACCCATAAAAACCAAAAAGATTTTTTATTTTTCAGGAAAGTTTTATAAAAACAAAATACAAAAATATAAAACTCATAAAACCAAAGAAAAAAAATTTAAAAATGAGAAAAATATAAAAAGAGGTAATAATGGCATGTCTTTTGAAAATCGATAACATTTACGGTCTTAATACAAATGCTTGCCTCTAGAAAATTAAATCTACTCACATCAAAAGCTTTAGTGAGCAAATCAGCTACATTAGTATCAGTATGTATCTTGACCATCTCTATCAATCTCTTCTCATAGGAGTCTCTAATGAAATGATTCCTAATCTCTATACGCTTTGTTTTAGAATGGTAGACAGGATTCTTGATAACACAAATAGCACTCTCTTTGTCAACATGAATCTTTGTCTGCATAAAATTATATCCATAATCTAACAGCTTATTTTGGATCCAAAGCACTTGACCACAACATTAAGTTAACATCCATCTGATATACAACAAAATTCATGAATGAGGCATAGGCCAAAAATAACCTGATTGCTTTAATCCTGGCAACAAGAGCAAACACCTCATCATAATCAATGCCTTCTTCTTGTTTGTATCCTTGTACTACTAGCCTGGCTTTGTTTCTGACAACTATACCCCTTTCATCTTTATTATTTCTATACACCCACTTTGTACTAATAGCCTTCTTGCCATAAGGTAGGTCAACTATTGTCCAAACCTTCTGAATCTTGAATTAAAGCAGCTCTTCTTGCATTGCTTCAACCTAGCTTTCATCATCAAGGGCTTGAGCTATCTTTGTGGGTTCTTGCTAAGAGAGGAAACAGGTAAATAAGCAGTTTTGGAAATCTTTGTGATTTGTCCTTTTCTGTTTTTAGATGTAGCTTATCATAGCATGTTCTATAGAATTCTTCTTTGACATGCCCCTTGTTTGTACTGCTGACTTTGGATCTCCAATTATTTGACCTTTAGGATGAATAGAGTGTATTCTAGTTGTGGGAATAGGACTGACAACAGTTGAAGGTTTCATGTTGTTGAAATTAGCCTCTGCACCCATAACTTGATCAGCAAAAGGATAATTGTAAGTGTCCAAATCTTCATCATCAAAAGCACTGCAAAAAATGACAGTATTTTGAACTTCAGCAGTATCCTCCAAATCAGGCATGAGAGGATCATCTGGAAGATCATTGACATTAAGAGGAAAGGATCTACCAAGAGAGACAAATGATGGTCCAACATCATTAGAAGTTCTTGGTGCACTAGTAGCATAAACTGGTGTGCTAATAGTATTAAAACTGTTAGTACTGTTAGCTTTAGTAGCCTTCCCTGAAAGATTCTGCCTGTTACATTGTGCTTCAAACTCTTTTCTAACATCATTTGATTACTTTGTAGCCTCCTTCTCTTGATCCATCATCTTATCAAGAACATTCTTCAAGGCTTGTTCATTCTCACTTGCTGGTTTTTGTACAGGAG
>BQNB010145864.1:0-16654 GCA_026074375.1 Tanacetum coccineum
TTTTTTTAATATAATGGGTAGTACGTTTGTGACCATATCGATTATTTTAAAGTTATTAGGTATCGAAGATGTTTCCGCGGATATCTTTTTTATCTGAATAAATCAGAACTTTTGTAATATTTTTTTCCCCTCCTACTTTGTGCATACAAATTAAAAACAAAAACAAAAACAAAAACAAAATAATTAAAAAAAAAGAAAGAAACCAAATTGGGCTAGCCCAAAATAGGAGCCCAATACTGTAGTATTGTGACCCAATGTCAAAACGACAGTGGATTAGTCGTGAATGTGTATATTTTTAATAGTAATTAAAGATGAAATAGTTGGATGACATCATCTCTACAAATGTTAGTATATAAAAACCCACTGATTAAAGGCCAAAAGCCCAAAATAAGCTCAAACTTATGGGCCATGTTGTCAGTAATATTTTGCTAAAAAGGCCCAAATTCTAATAAACCAACTTGGTTCGGTCTAAAATCTAAATTCGTAGACCCCTACATGAAACAGATCGATGATAAAGGATATTTGCTCCTACAAATAAATATAATTCAGAAAATTTTATCTTAAGGCAAATCAATTTTAGTATGCGTATTCGTCCAAGATCTCATTTGTTTATTATATTCATCACGTTCGTCTCATTTTAATATTTTGTTTTTTTCATATTAAATACAATCTTTTTTTTCAATAAGGAGAATTTTTTTGCCCCAGGCCAAAGAAGTAGAAACTTTAATTTTTTTTTCTTCTTATTTTTGGCGAAAGAAGGGGGGGGGGGGGGGGGATTATAATTTTTTTTTGGGCCGATAAAGGGGATTCTTTTTTTTTGGCCCAGACCGATAGAAAGTCGTAAACGTAATTTTTTTTTCCTTCTCATTTTTGACGAAAGAAGGGGGGGATTATAAAGGTTTTTTTTACCCGCGCGTTGCTGCGGGCGTTAATTTTTTGCGCGTTGTTGCGGGGGTTTTTTTTTTTTTTTTTGATCGGTGTTTGTTTATGTCTCAGTGTTTAAAGTTTGTTTTTTCATATAAAAATGACAAACTTTTTTTTTTTATCAATAAAGGGAATTTTTTTTTTTGTGCCCAGCGCGATAGAAAGTCGTAAACATATTTTTTTTTTCTTCTTATTTTTGGCGAAAGAAGGGGGGGATTATAAATTTTATTTTATTTTTTTGGGCCGATAAAGGGGATTTTTTTTTTTGCCCAGGCCGATAGAAAGTCGTAAAACTAAATATTTTATCTCTTATTTTTTAACGAAAGAAGTGTTGGATTATAGAATTTATGCCCGATGAACAGAAACCACCGGATAATAAAAAAAAAACTTTTTTTAAAAGGCGCTGTACTACACATAATTATGAACTTGTTTTTGTGAGTGTGCTATGCGACGTCGTTTAACACTTCTATTAAGATTATATATAAGCCGATGAACAGTAACCACCGGGAATAATTTAAAAAATAAAAAAACCTTTTTTAAGATGAACAGTACCACCGGGAATAATAAAAAAAAAAGTGGGCCGGCCCAACACTGTAGCACTGTAGCTACAGTAATAATAAACAGTGTTTTTGTGAGTGTGCTGTGCGACGTCGTTTAACACTTCTATTAAGATTATATATAATTCAGAAGATTTTATCTTAAGGCAAATCAATTTTAGTATGCGTATTCGTCCAAGATCTCATTTGTTTATTATATTCATCACGTTCTTGATTTTTTCTATCACATTATTGTCAGACTTGTTTTTACTTTAAAAACATCCAGTTTAGAATTTGGAACTAAGTCAGCAAAATTTTATAGTAATATTATTACTCAAAACCAAAAAGCAAAATAGAGAAAACGAAAACTCGAAAAGTATCATAAGAATTTAAATATCAATATGACACCCAGTACGAAATGACGCCTAAACACAATCAACATGATAGGCTTGACCAATTCCCGGTTTTTGTACATCAAACTAGCTGCTCAGAACCGAACCAATGTTAGAAGTATGGTTATCTGCGACCATTTTCATCTCTTGATCTCCAAATATGCAAAAACACCTCAATACATATCATATACTTGACGTTTATACATTATACTATATTACCATACTAGCTACAAATAAATTGTCATATTCTTCACTTCACGTGTATACTCATAGGGCAATTTCATATTTCCCCTCTTTAAAGATGGAAATTTCATATATACCCAAACATGCTTTAAAAATATTGTACATTATGCATTCATGGGTTGCATTTTGGGTATATATGAAATTAATGTTCAAAGTAAAGTGAAATATGAAATTTATCCCTAAAAGAAATGATGAAAATTTCATATTCTCAATGTCTATATCATATACATGCTAGATGTAATGAAATTGATCTTTCTACTAATTTTCCCCCTATTGGCCCAAACTATGAAGCTAAAACCTGACATAGTGACATTAGACTGTTATGCATTGTTAGGAATGTTGTTGCATCCAATAAGTAATCTAAGGCCACGACTGCTCATGCTTGCTATGCTATTAAGGTAAAATTAATAAGAAGAAATTTGAACGCCAATAATGCAAAGTTTTAGACGCAAAAATTACATACCAGCCCGTGAGCCAAGAACCGAAAGGACCCCATTCATTGCCACAAAGCTTTGCACTCCAAAAATACAGCCCAGCAGCTGTTGGGTAAGCAGAACATATCTCAGACATTGATAACCCTACCAAGAGCGTAAATAGCCCTGCTATTGGCCATCCATATACCATACTAATTGGTCCACCGAATGTGAGTCCGGTACTATATAATGTAGTTATACCCGTGATCACAGAGATTATGCTGAAAGTTACTGAAAAATTGGAAACTAACCTGCATATGAAATTGTGTAAGTAAGGCAAAGAAGTTTAAAGTTGTTGTATGTCACAACAGAATTCTAAATGGTATGCTACCACTAATTGCATTTAGAGCGGAGGGAGTGGTCGGCTGTTAGCCTGGCGCCAAGCCTTGGCGCGAAAAAAGGCCATGGCGCACCACTCACAGCCTGGCGCCAAGCCTTCTCGCCCCATGGCTAACAGCCCACGCGAAACTTAATTTTTTTTAATTAAAAAGTATCCGTTGGAGGACCGTTGGGGGGAGCGGTTTTTCAAAAAAATACCCCCAAAACCCTAATTTTACCCCTTTAAAAATCCTATAAATACCCCCTTATTATTTCATACTTCACACATACGAAATTACGCTTTCCAAAACAACTTCTACATCAATTACTTCTCTTTTTTCTTTCAAATATGGAATCAAAATAATCCAACGATTTCGATCCAACAAATACATACATCAATTATGATCATCTTTCACCCGATTTATGATCGATATATGCGGGATTATGAGTCGTATCAACATTATGTGGGTTTATTTTAAAAAAATTAAAAAAAATAATAAAAAAATGTCATGGCACGAGAATTCTGGTGCCAAACCAATGCCACTGAATTTTGATGCCAAACTCCCTTTTGCTGACGTGGCACCACATTTTGAGTTTGACACCACCTGCTTTTAGCAAACATACTAGAGATAAGTTAAAAAAACGTATGTCACAGATAAACGTTTTTATTTATTGTGGATCACAAATAGAAGTAGGAATTTACGCATAGATTGGATCAATGATCCCATACATGCTTGTAAAATCTACAATAACTCATCCGTCTAGTATCTTGCTAGGCTCTTACTAATAATATTTTCCATTCAAAAAAAGAAAAAATTAAAACGATTTTAAATATCTTGTCTTCTAATTTTTCAATCATTGACCAAGGATTTACAATAGCTAAGCATTACACCCTTTCCGCCTTTCGACACTGAAGCCTATTAAAGCTTAAAAGGTCCCAAGTTTGAATCTTACATTTGTGTATTGCCTAATATCATTACTTACTATCTACGAACAAGCAACAAAAGATTCATGTCTTTCAGAAACAGATAGTTTAAACTTGTTTTTTGGTTTTAAATTCATTGATATGATCACTAATTCACACTAGTATCTTGATTTCAACTGAAACCAGCAGCAAAACCAGAACAAAAAGTGACCGACTGAACGATCAAACTAGGTATTTTTTTTCCGGGTGCATTTAAGAATTATTTTTATCTTTATTAAAAACTAGCACTACGAAGCAAAGTCCCGTCACACCCGAGACCCCCAGTTCCGTCCCTGTTACTCTCTTGATTTACATTTTTATATTAAATACAAAAATTATAACATTACTACTATCATTATTGTATTTGATTTTGACATTTTGTAAAAGATACGTGACGTGCAAAACAAAAACTATTGTCCCTATTGTTTTGCCATTTACTAAAATATGAGCTATCTGCCAAATGAACGACACTCTGTTAATTCAAACTTAGTAAGCATTAAGCAACAACAACAACATTAAAACCAAAATGATTACGTTCAATATGTGTGGAAGATATTAATAGGATGAGATTTAGTATATACTTACGAGAGGCTGCGATTCAGCTCTTGTTTGTAACCAAGCTCATTCAGCTTGGAGTCGTCATGGCCAGTAGGTATGATTTCGTTACTAGCTCCGGCATCGTAATGAAGCCGGTGATACGGACCTGCTTCATCTCCATAACTTCTGGTCATGTTTTCCGTATTTTTTTTAAATGGGTGAAGTGTGTGTGTTTTGTGTGCTTTTTGTTGCTTAAAAAATGTGATAACGGAAAATTGTCACATACGTAGTTAATATTGGAAGAAAAAAGGGTCACATGTACATGTGCATAACTTATACTCTTTCACTTTCATAATAATTGTTAAATAGAACTTAGAGCACTAGGTGTGGTTTGAACCATGGCTCAAGCCGAGAGCAAAAAATATGCCACAACACCATTTTTCTTTCATAACATCAAAACACCCTCATAACATCAAAACACTCTCAACACCACAATTTTTGGTGTTATGGAGATCCCATTTTTTTTTACCTTTTCATTTTTTTTAATTTTTTATTATAACTAAATTAAAAAAATAAAACTAAATTAAAAAAATAAAATCTTTAACCAAAACCCACCCACCCACCCACCTTACCCCCTTCTTCTTCTTCTTCCTCCTTTTCTTCTTCTTCATCCTCTTGTTTCACCCCACCTGCAACAACTACAGAAAAAAAGAAAAAAAAACAAAGATGCAAAATCACTAGTTCAAAACACAAACACAAATACAAAATCACCAGTTCTACAAAATAAATAAATAAATAAATGCACGAAAACGTGAGAACCCGAAAACGCGAGACACGGTACAGTGTCTCGCGCCGTCGTGTCGCGTTTTCCGGAACCATTTGGGCTGGGGATAACGGCGCGACACCCGAAAACGCCATTCGGGGTATGGTTCATCTTGCGTTTTCGGCCACGGCTTGAGGCGTGGCGCA
Source organism: Tanacetum coccineum (assembly GCA_026074375.1). NCBI lineage: Eukaryota > Viridiplantae > Streptophyta > Magnoliopsida > Asterales > Asteraceae > Tanacetum > Tanacetum coccineum. Next base: position 5,357 of record BQNB010145864.1, read on the forward strand.
CTGTACATGAGCTCTTAGCAGTTGAACATGATATTTATTATATACTAACATTTATCTAAGTGAATATGGAGCTTATATTGTTGTGAAGCCGTCGAGCATGAGATCAACTTTAAGGAGGGGATTGGCTTGGGTGCATTTAGGAGCCACGGCTGGAGCCGTCACTTCACAAGCCGAACAGACGACTTACGGGAATAAAATAATGGGTTAGTGGGTTGCCATTATTTGTCAATTATTGGTGCCACCTTGTTTGCTGGCTTCATTGCATGTTCTACACATGTTATTCATTATCTTAGGTCTCTAATAATACTGACATTTCATCACATCTTCACATTTCATATCATGGGTTTCTAATCTCATTCTCTCTACACACACACACTCACTTTTTAGTTTAGTTACTTCTGATCTGAAAGAGTGATGATCGTTTAGGGTTTCATTGATATCAGATTCGTTAATGCATGGTATTTTGTTTTTTTTTTACTTTTTGAGTCCGTGGATATGTGTTTTTGTTTTTGTTTGTTTAAGATAATTGACCCAATTTTATATCGCTTACTATATGTGGTGTGATCGTTTAGGGTTTCTGTGTTTGAAGAATCCATGTTGAGGCTTAATTGCTATCTGATTCGTTAATGCATGACATTTTGGTTTATCTTTCTAGTTTCTTGATTTTACAAGGCTTGCTATAGGTTGTGTTTTATTTGATTTGTGTTTGTTTAAGCTTATATATGTTGACTTTATAATTGCTTGAATGTGTATTTTATTTGGTTGTGATGTTGTTTTAGTTATTCTTTTTTTTGGTTGTGTAAATTCGTCGCGTGGTTAGGTGTTAATGCATGGTATTATAGTTTATTATTTTGGTTTCCAGATTTCATAAGGCTTGCTACATGTTGTCTTTTAATTGCTTTCTAGATATGTGTTGGTGTTTATTTAAGCTTATGTGATTATGGAAACTAGAAGGGGGTTTAATAGTTTCTACCATTTTATAAATTAAAACTTAGATTGTCTACTTATGTGAATTCACTAGATATACAAATATGTATATGATAGTTATGCAATAAATAATAAGTGAATGCGGAATGTAAATAAGTAAGGATAGAAAATCAAACCAAAGACACGATGATTTATAGTGGTTCAGCTACGAAGCTCCTCTTCGCCCTACTCCACTCCTCGAGTACCCAACTCGAGAGTTTTCTTCACTATGTCAACAAGCTCCTTTTAGACAAAGAAAACTGTACACGTCGCTTACACTTTTTCCGATGCTAAGCTAAATACCGAGTTCTACTTCAAGATAGAACCAATCTAACACACTATATCTTTTAAGACCTAAAATACTAATCAATCATACAACTATGATTACACAAGATAAATAAATGATGATGTATAAATATCACAAATGTGATGACACTACTAAACTAATAACACTTGAAGCTTGATATTTTTTTAGTTCTTCACTAAAGAGTTGAATGATTTGATTACTTGTAATGAATTACATAACAAGTATAATGATCAAAAAATGTATGAAATAAAATAAAATAAATATGCAAGAGAAAAGTTGGGAAAGGATGGTGCAAATGAGAACATTCGGTTCCTATTTATAGGCAAAAATTCAGATTTAAATTCTGCCAGCATTTGCCAGCTTCACGGATCGACGGATCCACCATACCCGAAATCTATCTTCCTTTTAGGTGGATATGTGGGTGACAATAAGCCGATTTTTTGTCATTTAGTGGTTAACCACAAATCTTTACAAGATATCCTAATTATACTTAAAAATCTGATTTATTAGAGACTTCTAGAAGGAAAATTTTTCTTAACGGAAAGATTTTCTAGATTTGAAAAAATATGGAAAGATTATTTTCATTTATGGTTAATCCTATTTTGTCTTATTGATTAATATAACTAGTTGATTATTAATCATGTGTTTATTTGAAATCATTTGATTAGTAAAGATTTATGCAAATGATTAAATTGGTATGCAAGACAAAATATTTTCTTTGATCATTGACTACGCTTTATAATGTCATATTCATACCTTACGTGATTTGACGGCGGCAAGTAAACTTATGACTAAATAACTTGTTTACGTAAACTTTTACGTAGTATGACATTATATTTGTTATTATCAAAACTTGAAGATCATTAAATATAAATATCATTTTTACGCGAATATTTGTATTAACAATCTCCTCATTTTTGATGATGACAAAATATAAACTCGTATTAATTTAAAGTGCACTAAAATAAGTTTTTAGAGATGACAACAACTGGAAAATTTAAAATAAGCTAGAAAATTAAGAAATAACTAAGACTTCAAATCTTGGATAAAAGATCTTATATATATATCCCTCCCCCCCCCCCCCCCCCCCCCCCCCCCCCCCCCCCCCCCCCCCCCCCCCCCTTCCATATAATCGAGGTGCGTGGTTAAACATCAAGGTGATTAATGTGGGAATTATGGTGGGTAGAGATGAAGTCCAACGTTGTAACAACACCACTCGAAAAAGGAGGCCGAACGCTCATAATCATTGGGTGTTCATGTCAAAGCATTATATAAAGGTATAAGGACATAGCAATAAAATTACAAGCGAGAAAGCCGGAATTTTTTTAAACGTCGGCTCCCCCTTATTTAATGCAACAGAATAAACTAGTGAATTTAAAGGACACATACGTGTCCTAGATAGCATAAACATTGAGGAAGTCCATATACGTATAAAGTAAGTCTAAAGGGTAGCTCTCATTCCTAAGTACATCTTCTTGCCCAAAATCCCATCGCCAAAGTACCGCGTCCAAAGAAACATGAAAATGGATACGGCTGAGCACGATTGCTCAGTGAAGGATAAATGATACAGTAGATTAAATATTAAATCATGAATAAATAACAATGAAGCAGCGGAATATGATCGTCAATGTCATGAGAGATTCTGTAATGGTATGTCATGAGGGGAAATGTAATATAGGAAAAACATGTTTAACTGGGTACAAGATGTCGTGTGATTCATATGTGTTGTGGAGATCTGAAGGGCTAGGTCAGGGGGGGGAAACTGTGGCACATGCAAAGCATGGATAAATGACATGAAAGATTATTTTTGTAAAACATGAAAAAGTCATGGAAAATATAGGGTATTTAGCTGTAATGAAAAAACATACATAAGAGTTATGATGGAAAGTTGTACGTATCAAGTCTGGGATTATTATGGGGTAAGAAATATCATGAAATGTCATATTTGTCATGAGTGAAATATGAGGGAGATACTCATGAGGAACTAAGTTATAAACCATGTAAAACATGGACAATATGGAGTAAAAGATGTCATGAGGAATTTCATATTGAAACATGTAGACCTGTGGTTGGTAACCTGAAGTAAAAGATGTCATGAATATATGGTGTTATGGAGGAACCTAAGAGAAAGAAGAAATAGGGGGAAATATCATGGATAAGATTAAACACATATAAGTAAGGAATGCCCACGTGCTCATATTAAATTCATAAAACATGTATAATTAATTATATCGTGAACATGACATATAATAGAGGGGCTTTTGGCCTCAAAACATGTAACAAGAGGGGGGGTAGTGACTCTTTATACTAATATGGGTGGAGGGGATCAGCTCCAATGTGATGTGGATGTAGTGCACACCCAACCAATTCACCATGAACGTGTAAATCATGTAAACCTTAGATGCACCATCGCCCCTGAAATAATTAATGGGCCAAAACAGGAAATGTAATCTGGGTACGTGAAAAAGGGACGCCGCGTGAAAATTCACTTCTTCAAAGCGAAAGAGTCGTGACCAAGGTGCCTATGTGTGCTGGAGTCATGGTCCTCCTATTGACTAGGTGTTAGTATGTAAAATCATGGTCATGCGTATAAATTGCCTCGGGCAATAAAATAAGTCTTGAAATCAAACATGTAAAGGATCATGGCAAAAGACATAAAAATGGGGAAACATAGCAGTTCTGGGGATGAATCATGAAAAGAAAGAATGTCCTTACTAAAAGGACGGAATTAATTCCGTACCTTTAATGTCCAGCAGTAAGGACAGAGAGGAGATGGTATAAGAAGATGGAAGCTACTCCTGCTTAATGCGATACTACATGTTTAAAGGACATATATAGTTACTGGTTCATGATTTAAGGTTAATTTCATTTTTAGCAACTTTCTATTTTTAGCAACTTTTCTATTTTTAGAATTTCTATTATTAGTAACTTACTATTTTTTAGTAACTGTTCTATAATTAGCATGATTCCTTGATTTGACGTTCCATGGATTAACATATTTCCGATGAATTAATATATTTCATGATTAGTATTCTTGTTATATTGGGTACTTTCCAAAAATAGCAGCTTCTAATTATAGTAAGTTTCCAAAAATAGACTTTCCTTAATTAACTTCCCATAAATGATAACTTTCCTGATTTAATAAGTTTCCATAATTAAACTTCCCAAAAATAGACTTTCTAAAAATAGCAGGTTTCTATAAATAGCAGGTTTCTATAAATAGCAGGTTTCTATAAATAGCAGGTTTCTATAAATAGTAAGTTTCCATAAATAGCATGTTTCTATAATTAGCAGGTTTCTATAAATAGTAAGTTTCCATAAATAGCATGTTTCTATAATTAGCAGGTTTCTATTTCTGTATTTACAATCCAAATCCCCTTGCATGTTACATAATTTACGTAATTAGTCCTTTCTAGTTATTCATTTAATTAAAACTAATCTTTAATTATCATTTTTGCAACAACAAGCCTTATATAATATCAAATATGGTTTTTCATACTTAATACCTTTAATTACTGATCATACCTTGTACTTTTCATAATTTCTACACTTTTTTAGTCCCTCAGTTTAAATACAATTCGAATTATATCTATTTTATATATAATTATCATGTTTAACCCTAACCAGATTATCTAATGACAAATTATACCCATATACTTTTTTTTTCACAGAATCTATACTTTATTATAACATGCCATTAATCAGCCCCAAAGTTTCAGAAAATTACAAAAACACCCCTTATACTTTTAAAACACAATCGGGTAACAATTTTAAATGCACTAAAACCCTAATAAATTAGAATTTTCCCCAATAATTTCATAATTTTTCTACATTCATTAGCATGTATGGGACCTGGGAAAAATATAAAAACCCTAACCCTAATTCGTTTTCCAATTTATTCCTTCATTTCTTTCATAATTCAAAATCGACAAGAATTAGAAATTCCACAATAATTGTTATCTAAATCTTTTATACAATTTTTCTAACAATTTATCTGGTTCATACATGATATATACAAGTCATAAAAATTATAAAATCGAAAGTATAAATTTATTTAGAGCCGAATACAATTCTTGCAATTATTTAGGGTTTAGATCATGTTTAAGCTTAATAAATCAAAATAACGTGTATGGTAATTTTTCTCATGAACATATCAGATTGTATATATGTAAGATGAGTTATAAAAATACCTTGAAATAATTATGGATGATTTTTTTGAATTATTGAGTTCGGCTAGGTATTTCGAATTCGTAAAGAACACCTAAATCGAATCAAGCTTCAAACCAATGAACCAATAATTTTTCTTAGCTCCCTTGTACTCCAAGAAATGAACCCTATCAATATTATATAATAAAAAACGTTCCTTGCCTTGAAAAAAATTATGGAGCCGCCACTTTAATTGTTTAGGGTTTTGGAAATGGTTTTTTTTTAGATATTTCACAAATGAGAATAAAAATGTATATAAAGATATACATAGGAATGAAGTGCCGATGGGTGTTTTTGGGTATTTCAATAGTATTAAAATCAGATTTTTAATTTTTGCCTAAAAATATTTATAATTTCCTTATTTTATTTAATATTTAATTGTATAATATAAGTAATTAACTTATAATTATTTCGGCAAAACACATATATATATAAGAAACAATTATTTTTCTTGCATAATATAAGATATTATAATCTTATAAAAATTTTTTCACTTGTCACTTGAATGTATTTTATAATTTTATAAACACGTGATTGAATTTTTTTCATGCTGTTATTAATTTTCTGACAATAGGGCATTTTGTAATTGGGCACTTGTTCTTCTGATTTTAGGGGTTTTACAATCGTGGTTTAGGGTCGGATTATAGAGAAAACATGTAGTTAACACGTTCCCACTCATGAGGATTTCATGCCTAATTGTGCATTACTTGGCAAAAAAACATGTTTTTGTTGTGAGATGTTTATGTGTGGCAAAAATCTTTGGTGATGTACATAATCCAAGATGTTTTTGTGTGGGTTTTTTTTGGTAGTTGTGGTTTCTAATGTTTGGTGGCAAGTTTGGACGGTTTTCTTGTTGTGATACATTGTTGTTGATGTTAACAACAATGGTTATTGATGAATGGTGGATGTGTTATTTTTTGTTCAAATCTATGGATCCGGTGGCCAATTAATTCCATTGTGAAAACATGGCGGGTTATGACGGTGGTGTTTGTGCGTGGTGAAGTTCTTGAGGTTCAAGCTTCATTGGTATAACAAATCTTAGTTTAGGTGGTGGAGCCACATGAGTTGGTGTTGGTGATTCACTAGGAGAGGATGAAATGGTTTAATAAGTGCTTCTACTTGTGGTGGATTTTGATGGTGCATGAGGTGGTGAAAGGGATTTCTTTCTTGGGGGTGGATAAGGTGTTCTTCATTGTGATGTTCCTTACTTGAGGATTCAAGATTTACATAAGTTGGAGATTTGATGCGGATTCTTACGGTTTTTCTCTTGTAGTTGGGTGAGTTTGTCTTGGAGGAATTAATCATGGTAATGAACTAGTAGTATGTGTATGTGAATTTTGGAAGAAATGTAAAGTAGAATGAGGTTGAGGATGATGATTATAAGGTGAAATAGTGAAGTGTTTTGCATAATGGTTATTGGATTATATGAAGGTTATGTTTTATCCTAAGGTTTAAAATCACATTTAGGATCATATAGCATGGATATAAGATAAAGTAGAAAAAGTCAAAAATCACATTATTTGAAATTTTGGCGCCTGGCATTGGATGGATCTACCTAAACCAAAGATGGATCCAGGCTTAGGTGGATCCGTCGATCTGTGAGAGGCTAAAAAATGGTCAAAAACTAAAATCAGCAGCCAAAATCCCAACCACACAACATGAAATCATATAAAGCTAATATAACATAAACCAAGTAGTTCATCAGGCATGGCACATTATCCATAAATGTTAAAATCCTACAGAATAACATTGTTAAATCAAGCTAATTAAACATATGCCTATCATCTTTAATCATGATGCCTATGTAGACTACAACGATAATCATCTTCGAATCTCCATCGGATGGATTTCTTAAGGGCTCCATAGTTGGATTGTTAGCAATCGTTCTGTTATTCCTAAGTTTTGGACGAGTGATTTTTATAGTTTCAAAGATTTTTAACAAGAAAAGCCCCTAGGGTAGGACTTCTTCTACTCGATTTTTATAGTCATTAATTTGGTTTGCTATGAAGTAAGCAAGATTCCAGGAAGTGGAAGTAGTGATACAGTAGAGAATGTAAGCACCACACACAGACAGGTGATCCTTAGGATCATTGTTACAAAGAATGTTTTCGCGAATGACAATTTCGGCGGATTTTAGATAGGGACAGACTTCGTCGGTGAAGAGAGAATTTGGATCAAGTGATTCATATTTATCCTCGTTAAGTCTTTCTTGGTAACATTAAGAATAATGGACATAGGATGAACGAGTTTGGTGAAATAAGGATCATAGGTGGGATGTTTATTGTGTTCAATGATAGACATAAGTGACCATTCATTATTATAGAAGCAATGTCCTTCAGAAGGAATGTCTAGAAGAATTATGAAATCTTTAAGAGTGAACCTGAATTGTTGACCATCAATATAGAAGGAAATGATCCAAAGATTTTTGATTGAATGTAGTTGAAATGTTAGATAAAATTCATACATGTTGTGCGGATATATTTTTCTAGTTAATCGATAGAATGATTGAAAACCAACATTGAGAACGATTTCTTCGAGATTGACTTAGGGATTGAATATCTCATTGACAATTCTTCCTTCATGAATAGTTCGATTGACAAACTCTTCATAAGACATTTTTAACCCTATATAGTTTTGAAAAAGTGAAAACGTGAAAATAGGACTTAATGTGTAAAATTCTAGTGTGTGCCTATACGCAAAGAATGTGAAGGTGCGGTTTGCTTGACTCAAGTACAATCATAAGCAAACCCAAAACACTCCTAAGTTCAATATCGCTAAAGTTGAATGTCTCGAAAATACATATGAATTATGTATTTTGAATTGTCATTCAAGAGATAAAAAATGCATGATGAAAATAGTTTTTACGTTGTATTAACAATGTAGTTAAACAACATTTTGAAAAATTCCTAGCCGTGAGAAGTTTTTTTTCGAAAAACTTAATTTAGGGTTTTTGCCAAAATTTGATTTTCATGATCAAGTCTAATTATGCAATCCTAACATCTACGAGAAGCAAAATAGTTATATATTACAATATCCTAGTCTAAATCATGCAAAAATCAAACGACAAATTGAAATCCCTAAATTTTAGGTTTTGTGCAAAATCGATACCCTAGACTTAGAATTAGAAGGTATTAAGATAAAATCACTTTCAATTATTGATTGTTATGGATGTGTTATTGTTAATCTTTGAGATTTCCCCTTTTAATTGCCGATTAAGTGGTGTTTTTTGAGAGGTTCTTGTGAGTTTGGTTCGTTTGGTATGTTTGGATAAGAAGTTATGTGGTCTCAATTATTCAAACCTAGGTATATTACCCGCTCAGACTGACACGCGGATCTACCAAAATCGAAGACGGATCCGGGGACGATGGATCTGTCGATCCGTGGAATAGCGAAAAATGGGCAAGGAATTATTTTTTGTCATTTGAGCGTTGGTGTTATCTTTTTGGAAATTGGAGAGGCTTATATATGTTATAAATAGTCTTCATTTAAAATTTCGGAGTCGACATCCAAGTTTTGAGTGTTACATTGGAGTTCTCGTGAAGTTCCCAATGGAAATTCGACGTAGTCGATCCAACTAGGAGTGTATTAACTTTTAGCATTTGAATTTTGACCATTGCTAATAACACAATAATTTGAACATTTAGACACAATAAAACATCGTCAATACAAGTGTGAGTTGCAATTCGATGATCATTCTTTTTGTCTTTGTGATTGATTTCATCATGTACTAACCAAAAGTGGTTAGACATGTAGATATGGAAAATATCTATGGTTATTTTGTTGATATTTTTGTAATCTATTTAAATTCTACTCTAGATCTCATGTTAATTTTTTAGAATTTGTAATTGGAATAAATAATAAGAATAAACATCTTTTGAATAATGATTATTTCTCCATGAAATTTCTGCTTACGATTATTTTTGGGAGGATGGTAATTAATTTTTGAGAATATGAACCATCATTCCTAGTCCTAATCTTAAATAATTGAATTGTTCATGTTTTAATGGCTTAATTAAAATGTCGGTTAAATTATCTTCGAATGCAACTTTCTCGATACAAATGTTGCCCTTCTGGACGTTATCGCAAAGAAAGTGGTGACGTATTTCTATGTGTTTGGTATGAGAGTGTTGGACGGGGTTTTTACTTAAGTCGATGGCGCCTTTACTGTTGCACATTATCAGAACGTCGTCGAGTCGTATGTCGTAGTCGATGAGAGCTTGTTTCATCTATAGTGCTTGTTGACAAACCTTTCTGGCGGACATGTATTCGGATTCAGTCATGGAGATAGCAAGGGCCGTTTGTTCGGCTTCGGTCATGGAGATAGCAAAGGCCATTTGTTTCTTAGATAAACATGATGTTAGACAACATCCCATGAACGTACAAACGTCACTAGTGTTTTTTCGAATCGACATGGTCTCCCGGAGCCGGCGTATACTATAGTTTCTATACCGGTTCCTTTCAGATACCATAATCTTAAGTGGGTCGTTCCTTTAATATATCTAAATATACGCTTAACGACTTCTAAGTGGGTAGTTTGAGGATTTTCTTGAAAACACGCACATAAGCAAACACTAAACATAATATCGGACCTACTTGCAGTTAAATAAAATAAACTACCAATCATACCTCGATATTTAGTGCTATCCACGAAGTCGGCTTCATCGTCCTTGGTTAGCTTGATCTCCGTTCGGTGTCTTCGTTGGTTTGGAATCTTCTAACCCGAACTTCTTTAACATCTCCTTGATGTACTTGGATTGATTATAAAAAAAATCTCATCTTCTATTTGTTTTATTTGAAGACTCAAGAAGAATTTTAACTCCCCCATCGTACTCATTTCAAATTCGTCGTGTATGATTTTGGTGAAATCATTACAAATTTTTTGACATGTGGATCCAAATATAATGTTGTCGACATATATTTGAACAACGAAGAGATGTGTTTTTGATTTCTTTATAAAAAGTGTCTTATCGACCATTTACATGGAATACTCGTGTTTTAGCAAAAATGTTTTTAGTCTATCATACCAAGCTTTAGGAGCTTGCTTAAGACTGTAGAAAGCCTTTTTAAGTTTGTAAACGTAATTTGGTTTTTCAAAATTAATAAAACCTGGAGGTTGAGCAACGCAAACCTCTTCGTTTCTAAAATGATTTAGAAAAGCACTTTTTACATTCATTTGATACAATTTAAAATCATTTGCACAACCAAGAGCAAGACTATTTGGATTGACTCTAGTCTAGCTATCGGAGCATACGTTTCATCGTAATCAATACCTTCTTGTTGATTATATCCTTGTGCCACTAATCTAGCCTTATTTCTAGACACGATACCATTTTCATCTGACTTATTTCTAAATACTCATTTAGTTCCTATAATTGATTAATTCTTAGGTAGAGGCACTAAATCTCAAACATCATTTGCAACAAATTGATTTAGTTCCTCTTGCATAGCTACAACCCAACTTTCATCTCCTAAAGCCTCATTGACATTCTTAGGTTCTATGGTTGAGATGAAACAAAATAAATTACTTTTATTTTGAGCTTGTGATCTTAATTTTCTTTGATTTAAATTTTCTATGATTTGTTCCAATGGGTGATTTTTAGACTCTTTAATGTTAACGACCTCATCAACTTTAATATTTTCTACATTATTATCTACTATTACATTATTTTCAATAGCTTCTCCTTTACCAAGATCATTGATGAGGTGTCATTTTATACACTTTTTCGGGGTCGTTTAACCTCCCAAATCGTGCATTTATGCCCAAAATAGGTACTTAATCGTTCCTCTTCAGGTATTTCTCATTTGGAGGGAATTTAGAA
>BQNB010145865.1:0-16653 GCA_026074375.1 Tanacetum coccineum
GTCTTTAAACATAACCATGACCACGATCTTGTAATGGGGGACGCGTCTCTTTTGAGGGATGACCATGCAAACAACCATCTGATTTGATTTTGTGATGTGGTCCGATCAGGTAACCTAATGGATGGAAATTAAGAAAGAAAACTAGAAGGGAAATAAGAGAAGAAGTGGGACAATTTTCTGCATAAACCTTCCCAACCAAAAACCCTCCATATATGGAGATACAACCAACAGTTAAGAGATCCTAATTTTACGAAAGACATGGAAGGTGGTATACCCACTCTTTCCTTTATTCTAGCACACTGGAAAAGGAAAAAAGTCTTAACATTTGAAAAAGTCTAACATTAAAATTAAAGAAGTTGCTTGGCTTGCATGAGGTTACATTGGCATGGGACTTGGCCCGGTGGACACGTAACAATCCACCCCGCTCACAGTCGCCTTGTCCTCAAGGCGAAAATCAGGGTAAGCTCGAACGAAACGCCACTTAGTCTCCCAAGTTGCATCCTCCCTTGGTCGACCCTTCCATTTGACAAGTAACTCAGTCTTGGGTCGATACTTACCCTTCCGGACCACCCTTTCCTCGAGAATTTCTTCTGGCTGCATGAGTGTCGGCGAGACCACCGGTTCATCTTGCGTGACTTGAATCACCTCCGGTGCAGTACCCACAAAACGTCTTAGTAAACTCACATGAAACACATCATGTATAAGAGAGCCCGGAGGTAGCTCCACCCGATACGCAACCGGTCCGACGCGATTTAAGATTTTGTAAGGTCCAAAAAAACGGGGAGCAAGCTTTGCTGAGTAACGGCTTACCACACTCGATTGGCGGTACGGCTGGAGCTTAATGTAGACCAAATCTCCCACGTTGAATTCCAACTCGCGGCGGTGTCGATCAGCATTTACTTTCATACGGTTCTGAGATGCTAGTAGGTTATTTCTGAGTTGCCTTAAAACTTCATCCCTGTCACATAGATACTCATCGACTTCTTGGACCTTAGTTGTACCGCGAATATACGACACCAACTTAGGAGGCAACCTACCGTACACAATTTGAAAAGGCATCAGCTTTGTAGAAGTATGTGTCGAAGTGTTGTAACTGTACTCCGCCCAGGGTAACCATTCAGTCCACTTCTTCGGTTTATCACCCGTGAAGCATCTCAAGTATTGCTCTAAGGTCCGGTTAACTACTTCCGTTTGGCCATCCATCTGAGGGTGATAACTAGAACTCATGCACAAGACTGTTCCCTGTAACTTAAAAAGAGATTGCCAGAAAGAACTGATGAAAACCTTGTCACGGTCGCTAACCACAGTCGAGGGAAACCCATGTAACCGCATAATAGAATTCACGAACTCTCTAGCCACCGTCGCTGCTGTAAACGGATGTCGGAGGGGAATAAAATGTGCATATTTTGACAATCGATCTACTACCACCATAATTACCGAAAACCCATTAGAAATCGGCAGACCCTCTATGAAATCCATGCTTATATCTTCCCATACCCGCTCAGGAATGGGTAACGGCTGTAATAACCCAGCCGGTTGCATGCTATCCGATTTGAATCGTTGACAGATTTGACATTCATGTAGATATTTCTTTATTGAAGCTTTTAACCCCACCCACCAAAAATTAGTTCTTATCTTGGCTAATGTTTTATGTAGACCGAAATGGCCCCCTTCAGGTGATGAGTGTCCTAAATCCAAAATAGTAGGCAACAATAGGGAGGAAGGGCTTAATAGAATTACACCATTACGAAACCAAACACCATCCCTGTATATTACCCTCCTATGGGAACTTGCATGCAAAAGGTGGGTCTAAATTCTTCCCTATTAGTAAGATGCATAGTTACCCTCGGCTTTAATGTCAACCCTAGCGGTGGATACATGGGATGTGAAAAAGACCAATAAACCTGGAAACTCCAGGGCATCGAGACCAGGGCTCTAGCAGCTCCTCGATTATTACTCCCATCTTATATTCAATTTTATCAGTCGATACCCCAAGAGGCTTCTGTCAGCCATTTTGTTTAGGCCGGAGTGGAAATTACGTTCTCTAGAAATACTTTAAACTCATGATATCATTTTTTTATAAAACCATCAAAGGTGCACGTCCCAACAAGTAAGGCTGCCACATACGAACCTCCTTCATAACCGCTAAGCATTTCTTATCATACGTTGAACACGATAACATGGTTCACCTTATCAAAGGGGCACTAAAATAAGCCAAGTGGTTTATCGTTTTGAGAGAACGAGCCGGCTTCCGATGCCTCCACGCCCACTCCTGCCGTTCACACTTCGATAGTAAAAGGTATTTGACCAAATCCGGCATGCCCTACTGTCGGTGTTCGGTGAGGGCTATTATTCAATATCTTTCAAAAGCCTTATTAGCATCTCGTCCTCAAAACAAAGGGTCCCTTCCCAACCAATTTATGTAATGGCGCGCAAATACTCACCTATACCCCCTTAAACAATTTGCCGATAGTAACGACCGCTGAGCCCCGAAAAAGACCCCGTACCCCCTTTTGCGTTAAGTAGAACCCGGCCCAGATAATATCGTCTTCGACCTAGCCGCATTCGACGGAACACCATTAAAATTTATCCACATGGCCTAGATAATTCACATTTGTGTAGACCGCCAAGCAACAATTAGAGCGACCTTACAAATAGGTGTATAGCTTTGAGAAATCCCAGAACCTCCCTTTACGTGTTCTAGCATGGCTCATCAAAATTGACTTGGAATAAATTAATATAAACATCGAAAAACACTAATATAAAACTACGTATGATATTTGCCTGGAAAAGGTCTTCCTGGAGACATTGGGAACGTAGCCGGGAGTATGTGATCCAAATGGCATAACGACGCATTCATAATGACCCCCTCAAGCAGTACAAAATGCCGTCTTATGAATGTCTCCCTCTCTTACTCGTATCTGGTGATAGCCCGACCGAAGATCGAGTTTAGAGTAAACCTTCGCCCCATAAAGCTCATCGAGAAGTTCATCGATTATGGGTATAGGATATTTATCCTTAACTGTAATATCATTCAAAGCTCGATAGTCTACGCAAAACCTCCAAGTACCATCTGATTTTTTAACAAGCAAGACCGGCGAGGAAAAGGGGCTGTGGCTAGGCCGAATCAAACCTTGCTGAAGTAACTCTCGCACCATAAGTTTTTCGCAATCTCGGTTTTTTGATATAAAGGTTTGTCGATATGGTGCGAGAACTAACGGGTTAGAACCTGGGTTACAATGGAATCTGTGGTCATTGGAAACGCCGTGGATAACCCCTTAGGCTCCATGAAAAATGTCGGCATACTCGAACAATGAGCGCGAACTGGAAAGCTGGGCAAGGTGTATGATCAGGTACGAGTTATCAATAATGGACGAGAGTCGGGAGGAGCATTGCTGTTCCCATTAAGCCCCATGCATCGAGGGACTTTAGGCGTCCAACTTGCGGACCTTTTCAACCCTTGTATATGATGAAGACTGAGCCAGCAAAGCGGAACCCGCGGGTGAAGTTTTCGACGTCAATTTTCGATGGGCCCTAAGGTTTTTAACCATTGGACTCCCAACATAATTGGACAAGCCGCCACGGGTAAAACAAAAAAATATGTAGTTATCGTATAACCTTGAATGACAATAGTGAGATCTTTCACACGACCTGTACAGACCATCTTCTCACGATTGCCTACCACCACTTCGAAATGAACATCATGAGCAACAATAAGACCAAATCGATCCCCCCATGCTTGATCGATGAAGTTGTGAGTACTTCCTCCATCCACCAATACCAACGGACATCTTTATTACTGGATCCGACCCGGTAAGCCGTAGACTATTTGTGGTCAGATGGTACCGATAATCGCATGAAACGAGATTTCGGCGGGTGTCTCGTCGGGTTGCTGTACCATCGGTTCCTCATGTTGTCTCTCCTCAATTTCCTGGATATCACTGATCATAAACAACTGAGGTTTGCTACACTTATGTCTCGGTGTATAGCGTTCATCACAGTAATAGCAAAGCCCCTTCTCGCGTCTCGCGCGGGTTTCGATCTTAGACAAGCAACGTATGGGCGTAGGGGCAGGAAGTGCCAGGGGTTGGGCAGGAGCTGGGCCGAGTAAACCCGGGCTGGAAGAACTTCTTGGTGTAGTATTAAATCCCGGTGATCTAGTTCCAAAAACAACCCTACGTTGCAGGTTGAATTTTTCCTCCACAACACGTGCGACTCCTATTGCATCAACCAACTGACGTGGGTTTTTGAGTTTTACCTCCAGTCGGATTTCTTCTTTCAGTCCTCCAATAAAGCAACCCACCAAGAACGATTCCGGTAAACCATCGACCCGATTCAATAGTCGTTCAAAAGATTCTTGGTATGTAGCAACCGTTGTGACTTGTTTGAGACGATGAAGGGCTTCCGAAGCATCGTCATAATCAGTCGGGCCAAACCGGGTAAGTAACGCCTTTGTAAATTCCTGCCATGTTAACGGTCCTCTGGTTTTCGTACGCCAACGATGCCATTGAAGAGCAATGTCGTCTAAGTGAAAAGAGGCCAATTGTACTTGGTCTTCCGAAGCCACCTTTTGAAAGTCAAAGTATTGCTCAGCTTGGTAGATCCACTCCGTAGGGTCGTCACCACTAAACCGGGGAAAGTGGAGCTTCAAGTAGGGTGGTAACAACCATTGGTCCGCCCTTGAAACCCGAAGAACTGGACGGGACCTTATCTTTGAGAGATTGCACCTCCAACATTAAACGTTCCATCATAGCATTGAACTTCTCAAAATTCTCATGTGTCTCCTGTTGAAATTGCTCAAGATACTTTTTACGGGTTTCCATTGGATCAAGGCCGCTCTGATACCACATGTGGACCGATCAGGTAACCTAATGGAAGGAAATTAAGAAAGAAAACTAGAAGGGAAATAAGAGAAGAAGTGGGACAATTTTCTGCATAAACCTTCCCAACCAAAAACCCTCCATATATGGAGATACAACCAACAGTTAAGAGATCCTAATTTTACGAAAGACATGGAAGGTGGTATACCCACTCTTTCCTTTATTCTAGCACACAGGAAAAGGAAAAAAGTCTTAACATTTAACATTAAAATTAAAGAAGTTGCTTGGCTTGCATGAGGTTACATTGGCATGGGACTTGGCCCGGTGGACACGTAACATTTTGTCTCCTTGTTAGTATGAGGGTTTGATTTTAGTTATTTAGATACTTGTTTATGGTTGTTTTACATATTTATAAAAAACAATTTTGGTGTTCCAGTGTACTTATTGATTTATGTCATTGCATATGTACCATAATATATTTATTCCCGCAAATGGAGCGGGTAGTGTGACATGCAAAATTTTTGTTCAGAGAGCGTGGAATGAACAAAAAAGAGTATGCAGGATTCATATATCAAAATAAATTTTCTTAAGTTTGATTACTGAATTATATATTGTTTGACATTTTTATTTAAAATGTTTTTCGTAGCATGTTAAAAGTTATATTTGAATGTAACAGTAGTCACATAATAGTTTATGATTAGTTTTGTTGTCTTTGTATACACTCACATAACAGTAATCACATAAAGGGCTCACTAATTTATTTACACTCACAACAAACTTAACATGATGTATCATGTTTGACCACAACTTGAGATGATCTTTTTCCCTTTGTATAATAGTTTAAGGATGAGGGATTAAAAGTGTAACAACCATAAGGGCTGTTTGGTATGTTTTTTAGAATCATTTTTAGTATCGTTTTAGTAATGGGATGGAATATCACTACAAGAAAAAATAGAACAAGTGACGATGGTTTCCCGGGCGACAATTGTCGCCCGGGAAACATAGCTAAACGATAAAAATGCGTCCTACGTGACACCAATTCTGATAGACCTTTTAGTAAAAGTTTTGAACAAGGTTTCCTGGGCGACATGCCCGGGATAATTTGGTTAAAGATTGACCAAAAAATCAACTAAAAACTGAGCGGCAAATTTTCCCGCTCAACTTTCCCGGGCGACATGTCGCCCGGGAAACTGTTTACCAAAACTTCACCGGGTTTAAGTAAATAATTAGCGTTAATTACTTGGAAGGTGACGTGGCCCTAAGATCCGGGAAACATAGTTTTACTTTCATTGACTTTGTTAAGGTTATTGGTTTATTTCGGTGACGTGGCCAGAGCATTCCCGGGCGACATGTCGCCCGGGAAACTTGAATTGGGCTTTTATTTTGGTTTGGGCTTTTGTTTCATAAGCTTATTTTGGGCTTATACTTGGCGGGCTGACCCGTCAACATTATCCCCGGCGACATGTCGCCCGGGATAGTGTGTTGACTTTTTTGACTTTAAGTTGTTTATTATTTATAAAATATATAAATACTATATTAATTATTACTTGTAATTATATACTTGATAAATAATAACTATATAAAAAAACACTACGTTTTCTAGGTTCGTTTCGGTCCGATATGCCGTATACTCTAACAAAAAATATAGTGTGTATTTTGTATACTTTTTCAAGATGCACATTCGTCAAGTAACACAAAAACAAACATTCATTTAGTTAAATATTATACATACCACTTGTAGTAACACAAGCGACTTACAAACAGACACTTAAACATATTAGAACGATAATCATACGAGACTTACAAACCGACGCTTAAAGCATACGAATTACATTCCAAATGACAAACTACTCCAAATCAAGTTTTCCCATGTTATTGTAAACCTCGTGAAATAGTGCGGCTGAATTAACTGTGTGTTGTTCCGGATGCATATACATATCCACCGTTGCCTCGAGTACCGTTATCTTATCAAGCAAGTGCTTGCAGTTTGAGCACTCTGCATTTCTTGAATAAATTGGAGTCGATGAAGATCCTGGAGAATAAATTGGAGTCGATGAAGATCCTGGAGAATAAATTGGAGTCGATGAAGATCCTGGAGAATAAATTGGAGTCGTTGAAGCTCCAGGAGAACCAACCAGTAGACGGACTCGTTCCTCTTTCCATAAAATTTTTTTACATCCGAAAGTGTTTTCGCGAGGCTGTTAAAGAGTAAAGATAATAAGTTTTAACAACTAACCACATTATTTATATATTACACAAAAAAAGCATGTGATTGTTCACCTTTGATCGTGGACATGCATAGTATAGTTTACCATGGGTTTTAGGTTTATACGATTCTCGCAGAACTACATCTCCGGCTCCACAAGGACACGCAAAAGCTTCATATGGCACCATCTTCACCATAATAACAGTGTGATATGTTTGTGGTTGTGATGGTAAGAATGTGTATGATCTGTTGGTAATTGTGAGGATAATATCTGCTTTTATGGTAAAAAATAGGTTTTTGGAGGGAGTATTTGGCGGGAGTATGAGATCGTAGAGAATCATCGTGAAGAGGAAGATCAAGAAGGAAATAATTCACCGGAGATTGAGACACTTACTTATCATGTTCTAGCTACTTATGGGTGATTTCTAAGTAGTTTTTCTACCTTTGATATGACTATCATCGTTATAATGAAATAACATCTCGACTCATCCGTTGAACATCTAATGTGTAACGATAACATCTCGACTCATCCGTTAAACATCTAATGTACAACGATAACATATCGACTCATCCGTTGGACATCTAATGTACAACGATAACATATCGACTCATCCGTTGAACATCTAATGTACAACGATAGCAGAGAATCATTGCGAAGAGGAAGATCAAGAAGGAAATAATTCACCAGAGATTGAGACACTTCCTTTGTTTCCTATTCATGGTGGCTCTCAGCAGTGGGAGGTTACTATACCGCGCGGATGGTCGGGCCTCATATGGATATTACGACTGATTTCATATGTGTTATCTATGTTAACTAGTCAATTATGTAATTAATTAAGTAGTACTTATCATGTTCTAGCTACTTATGGGTGATTTCTAAGTAGTTTTGCTACCTTTGATATGACTATCATCGTTATAATGAAATAACATCTTGACTCATCCATTGAACATCTAATGTGTAACGATAACATCTCGACTTATCCGTTAAACATCTAATGTACAACGATAACATATCGACTCATCCGTTGGACATCTAATATACAACGATAACATATCGACTCATCCGTTGAACATCTAATGTACAATGATAGCAGAGAATCATTGCGAAGAGGAAAATCAAGAAGCAAATAATTCACCAGAGATTGAGACACTTCCTTTGTTTCCTATTCATGGTAGATCTCAGCAGTGGGAGGTACTATACCGCGCGGATGGTCGAGCCTCATATGGATATTATGACTGATTTCATATGTGTTATCTATGTTAACTAGTCAATTATGGCAGATTGGGATGCCCAGATTGCCTTTTGGAATGATCCCAGGAACCAAGCCCGAGCCGCTCAAAATCGCCAACACCGGGCAAAGGGCACGGTCGTATGCCGGTAGGGATCCCGATCACTTGCTCACCTTCAAGGGCAGGTGGTAATAAACATTATAATTATTTTACATACATATATACATATATATTTGATTATACTCTTTGGTGTGTTGTGATTTGTCGCTTTTAATTTGTTTCATCTTATATACGTGTGTATGTACAGATGAAGAGCTCAGCCACTCGGGAGTACCCGTCGCTGATCCATACCTTCTTTGTGACACACACTGTTGGCTGGGTATTCACGCGGGATGGGGACCAAGCTATATACGTAAGTTTTGTTTTAAAACACGCACTTTAATGATTTGTCGAGAAATAATGTAGCAACCCGACTAATATATTAACTATCTTGTGTTTTTGTCACTACATATGAGGAGATATTGAGGTTGCAGGGTCTAGGCTCCAACACCCCGTCGGGTGTGACCTACACTGAAGAAGTGATCAACGTCCTGGCTCGAAAGAGAAAGCAGCGAGGGCACCTTCTCGGTGTTGGTAGGGTATTGTCGCGATGGGCCACAGATGTCCTCAGTCCGCCCCTGCCTTAATGCATGCACAACTTCGCCGATGTCAAAAAGAAGAACAAGAACCTAACCAAACAGGTGAACTTGATGATGAAGCTTTTTAGAAGTGACGACAAGTTTTCACAGATGCTTACACAGTATGAGTCATCACCTGAGTTTGGTAATGCCATCGGGAGTAGCGGGTGCGGGGATGATGAGATGGCCGACGATGAGAACGGCGACGAGAATTAGGCTGACGAGGAGGATGGCGATAGTTAGAGATGTTATATATGGGTTCGTATGCTATTTTGTTTCTTTACGTTGATCTTGGCGACCCTTGTGTAAACATTTGTTTCCCTATCTAGTTGAATATTGACTTGTATCTTGCGAATAATGCAAGGTTTGTGACTAGAAAGCCCCGTTTTGTAGACTATATTGTGTTTATTAGGATTTTGGATGATTTAGCTTTATTAGATCAAATGCGTTGATCCGTTATATTGTATTGTATTTTGGTACAAGTTATGATGTATTTGGATAGAGTCTATATTGGTTTATACAAGTTTGATGTTTGGTAGATTTTTCTAGAAAAATTCCGAAAAAAAATCTAGAAATTGCCTGCTGTGCAGGCTGCTATAAAAAAAATGCAGACTTATCCCGGGCGACATGTCGCCAGGGAAAACAGACAATAAAAAAATTGTGGAGTAAACCCGGGCGACATGTCGCCCGGGAAAATCGAACAAAAAAATCGTAGAGTAATCCCGGGTGACATGTCGCCCGGGTTAACCATCACTAAACGACAAAAGTTATTTTAAAAGTTGACAAGTCAACGTATATGAAAACTTTTTCCCGGGCGACTTGTCGCCCGGGATTAGGCGTAATTAATTAATTAATCAATCATCAGGTTTAATTAGTTTTTTTATGAGACCACTTGTCGCCCGAGAAAAACATCTACCGTGGCACTTAATAGTTTGATTGAAACTATGTGGGCCCCGCCAAGTCGCTCGGGAATGTCGCCCAAGAAAGTATCCCTGGCGAGCTTTCCCCTTTAAATTACTTAAAACACAACTTTATATTAAAATACTGCGGAAGCTTGATGTTACAAGGGTGGTGGTGGAAGTAGTAGTGATGGTGGTTTTTTGATGATCCTGACAAAACGATTACAACTGCCTTTTATAGGCTAAGTGAAAGAGAATAAACTAAGCATATGCTTTTAGCATAAAGCATATGCTTTGGCATCTGGCATATTCCAGGGAATAAACCATGGCATATGCCAGGGAATATCCTATGCCATTATTTGGTACAATAATTTTACAATAATTAAACATTAGTGGGACCGGCGGCTTTTATAATTAAACATATAGGTGGAGCCGACGGCTTATCTCTTGTGGACTTTTGAAACAAGCATTTATGGAAATTTGTTACATGCGGGCCCTTCGAGCTTCTGGACAAAGAGAAATGGGATGATTCAATTTTAACGCTTGTAGACAATAATCATCCCATCCCGGGTCCACAATTAAAATTGAATCGTCACTTCTTTCGTCATCTTCTAGAAATCCTTTCCTGTTGTAGCGGTACTTGCCGTCGTCGTTGATTGCATCGTCAAGATGAAAATTACATTGCCAGGAATTTTTATCTTGTATTAAAGCTCAAAAACTAAAACTTTAAATTACAAGTTACTTAAAACACACATTTATATTAAAATACTGTGGAAGCTTGATGTTACAAGGGTGGTGGTGGAAGTAGTAGTGATGGTGGTTTTTCGATGATCCTTACAAAACGATTACAACTGCCTTTTATAGGCTAAGTGAAAGAGAATAAACTAAGCATATGCTTTTAGCATAAAGCATATGCTTTGGCATCTGGCATATTCCAGGGAATAAACCATGGCATATGCCAGGGAATATCCTATGCCATTATTTGGTACAATAATTTTACAATAATTAAACATTAGTGGGACCGGCGGCTTTTATAATTAAACATATAGGTGGAGCCGGCGGCTTATCTCTTGTGGACATTTGTAACAAGCATTTGTGGAAATTTGTTACATGCGGGCCCTTCGAGCTTCTGGACAAAGAGAAATGGGACGATTCAATTTTAACGCTTGTAGACAATAATCAACGGAAAAGCTTTTTGCTAAACTTCCACCTTCTCTATCCAAAAAGATTGAGGAATCATTCAGGGCTAAACATCTTGGTCTTAGCTCAGGAGTTTTACCAGCAATAAAGTTTACTCATACTTTCGTCTCAGAAATGTGTAAAGATGCAGCACTAGCTAAGAATGAACAGAAAAATGCTCATGGAGACAAAAGACCACTTTATGAACAGAAAAATGCTCATGGAGACAAAAGACTGAAGCCTTCTGACTACGAATTAGTCAAAAAAATCAAAGAACAAGTTCAAAATCTTCTGAACCTGGAAATTCCACCGGAAAATGCTTACATCATCCTGGAAACGGATGGATGCATGAAAGGATGGGGAGGAATAGTCAAATGGAAAAAAAGCAAGGAGGATCTAAGAAGTTCAGAAAGAATTTGTGCATATGCAAGTGGCAAATTCTCCACAACTCAATCCACAATTGATGCCGAAATCAATGCATGCATTAACACCTTGGAGAAATTGAAGATTTACTACCTTGATAAACAAATTCTTTATGCTAAAAGCATATGCTTAGTTTATTCTCTTTCACTTAGCCTATAAAAGGCAGTTGTAATCATTTTGTAAGGATCATCGAAAAACCACCATCACTACTACTACCACCACCACCCTTGTAACATCAAGCTTCCGCAGTATTTTAATATAAATGTGTGTTTTAAGTAACTTGTAATTTAAAGTTTTAGTTTTTGAGCTTTAATACAAGATAAAAATTTCTGGCAACGTAATTTTCATCTTGTGTGTTTTAAGTAACTTGTAATTTAAAGTTTTAGTTTTTGATAATAAAGCAAAGTTAGCTTTTGTGGAAAATCTTCTTGGAGAAAGTGAGAAGTTAATGTGGCAACAATGGCGAACTGCATATCCAGGGGCATACTCTGCTCTTAAAGCAATTCTAGACGAACCACAAAATATAACATCACAAGTAAGGCAGTTAATTCTGCTAGAAGACCCATATCGTGGCTCAACTGATGAGCAAGACAGAGCATATAGGGAATTGGACAGAATAACCTGTGGGACCGGCGGCTTTTATAATTAAACATATAGGTGGAGCCGGCGGCTGTTGTAATCGTTTTGTAAGGATCATCGAAAACCACCATCACTACTACTACCACCACCACCCTTGTAACATCAAGCATCCGCAGTATTTTAATATAAAGGTGTGTTTTAAGTAACTTGTGATTTAAAGTTTTAGTTTTTGAGCTTTAATACAAGATAAAAATTCCCGGCACTACTACTACCACCACCACCCTTGTAACATCAAGCTTTCGTAGTATTTTAATATAAAGGTGTGTTTTAAATAACTTGTAATTTAAAGTTTTAGTTTTTGAGCTTTAATACAAGATAAAAATTCCTGGCAAGAAACATGAAGAACATGCATTCCCATCTTCATCTTCACAAATAGAATCAACCTAAAGCTATCAACCCCCACATGATTCAATCATGGGGCCACCAGTCTACCCATCGGCACAACAGAATCCACAACCATTCTACTCCAGATTTTGTCCATGCTGGTGGTAGGGTCCACTGTGAGTTGTAATACTCACCATATCCTCCATTGAATATTTTACTCTTTTCTTGAGGATAACCAAACTGATAGTCTAGTCTATAGAATGGTTGTGGATTCTGTTGTGCCGGTGGGTAGACTGGTGGCCCCATGATTGAATCATGTGAGGGTTGATAGCTTTGGGTTGATTCTATTTATGCTCTGAACAAAGAATTTTGTGTGTTGGTAAAAATCAAATAAATCTTCGATTATGCAACAAAGAGTCTTATGAAAGCCTGAGAAATTCAGGACTTCAGCATATCCACTTGGGGATATTCATGATAAGGCTACACGCACTCCACCAGAGAAGTGCAGGAACAAATGCTCTAGTTGTCCTCCGAGACACTAGATGGGAAGATAGCCGACAAATTATTGCAACCATGGAAGTAGACCTCTCTGCAGGAACGCAGTTAGTCTATACATTCCCTGATATGATTCTAAGTGTCAATGACTTCCACAATCTTGTAGAAGTCGCTATACAGACTCATGGGTATGATACTTGGCAAGGCAGTGAAAGTAACTTACTGATAACAATGGCCTTAACAGGCAGGTTATCAAATACCAGTTATATGGGATTTCAATACAGCATGGAAAACGTTGTGGATCACCTCACCACAACTGGCATCACAGCAATTCCAGGCAAAAAAGGAGTATAGAAGAGTTAGAAGGAATGAGCTGGCATCTAAAGCCACCTGAGCAAACTTCAGTACGTGCCCCATCAAGGGTTGCAGTAAATGAAAGGCTAAATATTTTGGTAAGTCTCCGATTTGAAAGATACTGACAAATACCTCAACCACCAAGATACTCAGTTGATCAGCATGACCGAGAAAGAAATGATAACTTGGATGAAGACGAAGAACACTTCATAGGAATCTGCTTATAAGCTCCGCAAGAAGAACATATCTCTTATGACGTATGTTTCTGTAAAAATTGCTTAAATGAAGCAAGAATCCTAGAAGAAGAACCATTAAATAAAGTTAGGCAATCCAACAAACCAAAACGATTAAGGCAAAGGTCAAAGGAAAAATGGTCAACACTTGGGGAACCATCTGGAAAATGGGATTATTATGTCAGGTATGATGCACCACCAGACACAACCCCAATAGAAGAAATTGCAGCAACTGGTTGGGGAGATGAATTCTCAGATGATGAAGTTACCCCAGGAAAGGTAACTATTCTAGAAGAAAAAAAGTGATTGGGATGATGATGAACGAAGTGGCAGAAAGGTTCTTGTTATACAAGAAAGACATGCACAAAATCAGCAAGAATTTCTTGATGAATACCTACCATAACGGGATGAAAATCTCGACATACAAAAGAAGGAATCAGAGTCGGAATGGGAAAACCCATTCGCAATGAAGCATGGTGAGAACCATAAAATTCTTCATCTCTCTAGGGAAGAAGAAAATGATGATTTACCATACCCAAAGTTTCAAAATTTCAAACAAGTGGCAGCACAAATCATCAAGAAACATGAAGAACATGCATTCCCATCTTCATCTTTACAAATAGAATCAACCCAAAGCAATCAACGACGACGGCAAGTACCGCTACAACAGGAAAGGATTTCTAGAAGACGACGAAAGTAGTGACGATTCAATTTTAATTGTGGACCCGGGATGGGATGATTATTGTCTATAAGCGTTAAAATTGAATCGTCCAATTTCTCTTTGTCCAGAAGCTCGAAGGACCCGCATGTAACAAATTTCCACAAATGCTTGTTACAAAAGTCCACAAGAGATAAGCCGCCGGCTCCACCTATATGTTTAATTATAAAAGCCGCCGGTCCCATTAATGTTTAATTATTGTAAAATTATTGTACCAAATAATGGCATAGGATATTCCCTGGCATATGTCATGATTTATTCCCTGGAATATGCCAGATGCCAAAGCATATGCTTTATGCTAAAAGTATATGCTTAGTTTATTCTCTTTCACTTAGCCTATAAAAGGCAGTTGTAATCGTTCTGTATTGATCATCAAACACCACCACCACTACTACTACTACCACCACCACCCTTGTAACATCAAGCTTCCGCAGTATTTTAATATAAAGGTGTGTTTTAAGTAACTTGTAATTTAAAGTTTTAGTTTTTGAGCTTTAATACAAGATAAAAATTTCTGGCAACGTAATTTTCATCTTGGTATCAGAGCTTTGAATCAAAACGTTCTTAGCTCTATGGAAGGCTAAACCCTTCAAATATATTCAGGAAAAGCAGTAAAGGTATTATTCTATCAATAATTCGTATTTATGCGGTAACATTTCTATTAAAAATTTAATAAAACCACTTGTTTTTATAAAAGACAACGCAATTGCTTCTTTATAAAAAGTCCCGTAAGAATTGGGAAAAGTTTGAAGTTAACCGTTTGGTGAATCTAAAACAAGTTTGTAAATTTATCCTTTGAAGTTTTTAATGTTATGTCCGAGCGCTTTGAGCAAGAAATACAGTATTGGTACGACAATTTACGAACTGTAGATCCTGAATATATCGCCTTTAACGAAACTAGTCCTAAACCTACATCAACCGATCTAGCTAATAATCTAGCCTGTGTTTATAGTCGTTTAAATCAATTTTCTAAAGTAGTACTCAAAAATTACAAAAGTATTTCTGAAAAACAAAAAGAACTTGAGTCTAGAGTCCAAAATTATCAAGAAAAGCTTGAATCTTGTGAAGAATTACTGAGAAAAACACAGAGTGAAACTAGAAAAATCCTTTAACAAATCTCAACTGAGATCCAACAGTCCAAACCACTCACACAAAGAGAAGTCTTGAACCTTGTTCAAGAAATAGCTGAGCAACCAAAGTTAGTCGAAAAAGAAGCCCTTAGACTAACAAAAGATCTTAATCAAAAGATCCAGAAGGTTGAACACCTTCTTCATGAAGTCAAGAAACTTATAACCCTCAGGATTAGTATAATTTAGATTAGTGTATATTCTTGTATACTCTGTATATTTTGTATATTTGTCTTTAATTGTTTGCTTGTTTATATTTGTGTGTTTAATTGTTTGCGTATTTAATTATTTTTCTTGAATACACTGTTCTGGTCGATAGTTGAATACGGCGTATCCACCTCCACTGGATACGGCGTATCCAGTTCTCTGTCCAATACAGCATATTCAACCCAACAAATTAATACGTCGTATCCACTTCCATTGGATACGGCTTATTGATCATTTGATAAAATTCTTGGAACTTTTAAGCCAATTTTTTTTAAATACCTTTCTCTCGCTGGTTCTACTGATAATTTTCTAGGTATTTTTCAGCAAGAATGACAAAGGTTATCAAAGGAGAGTTCGAGAAAATTAAGGATATTAAGGTCGAAGATGATTCACTCACTTGCAATTCACTACTTAAAGTTTTCAACTGTAAAGTCAGCTGATTAAGCAAAATAGATAATGATTTATTCACATATGAAGTTGAAATTGCTAACATCCCTGTGACTTAAGAGTAGATGATGATTCGGAGCATGAAGCTGATGATATGGGATTTGATCCGTCTGATATCGCATTTACTGAATGGTTGGGATCAAAGTTTCTCAATTACAAAACAATGGATCATTATACTATGAAAGCATTATGGATTTACTGGATCGGAGGAGATGATGAGGTAGAGCTCACTGATGAAGAATTTTCTAATAATGAAAATGAAATTGTTGAAGTCTTTAGAGTCGACACTAATATATTTGACTATGAGACACCTATATTTTCAGCATTCAACGAATTTAACTATCTTCTAAAGGTAGATCCGGACTTACTTACAAAGGATATTATGGGGTTTAAAACCTATGATGATTACAAAGACGATTGGATCTACGAATGGAATAAGGATGTACCATGGGTTGATGAGAAACCATGGACTAAAATTGGAGTTTGGACATAACCGAAGCCAGTCATACATACTTGCAAGCCTTTCAATTATAAAACTGGGTGTTCGGAATGGCCAACATGTAGTTAGACGAATGATGGATACTGTAATAGAGGAAACCTGGAACATTTATTATTGAAAATCAACTCCATTATCAAGATTACGAGTGGTACGAAGCTTTGGAAGATAGTAAGCTT
>BQNB010145866.1:0-13298 GCA_026074375.1 Tanacetum coccineum
AAAAAAAGGCTAATGAGTATAATGTTAAATGGAATGGAGGTTTTTTTATATCAAGTAACTGGGCCTTACAAGGATCAGTATGTTGTTAACATGGATAGAAGGGTGTGTTCTTGTAGGAAGTGGGAGCTAACTGGAATACCATGTAAACATGTTGTGGCTGCAATATACAACATGTCTGAGAATTCAGTTGGAGTTGGTATACCTGAAAAATGGGTTCATGCTGCTTACAGACTTGAAACATGGGTACATGTATACTCATTCAAGGCCAACCCATGCAATGGAAGTGATATGTGGCCAGTAGTTGAGTCTAGAACAGTCATAATACCACCTTTGTACAAACCCCTAATTGGCAGGCCACCAAAGAAGAGGAAGAAGTCAAATGATGAGATTGCAAGTCAAAGTGCTTCATCAAGCAAGCTTTCTAGGAAGGGCAAGTCAGTCAGTTTTGGTAAAGGTGGCAATATGGATCATAACAGCAAAGGCTGCAGGGGTTAAGGTGGTGGTTCTAGTCAAGGTGGTGCAAGGAAGGTCTCTAGTCAAGCTGCTGGTGCAACAAATCTATCTAGTCAAGCTGCTTGTGCTAGGAAGGTCTCTTGTCAAGCTGCTGGTGCAACAAATGTATCTGGTCAAGCTGCTGGTGCAAGGAAGGCCTCAAGTTAACCTAGTGCAGCACAAAGCACAACAAAACAAGGACTAAGGCAAGGTTTTCATGGACCAATAGCAGGTCCAGCTTCTGGATCACAAAGAAAGACCAAGAAACTTGTGGATCTTTAAACAATATGAATTCTGTTTACTTTCATGTAATTAGGATGATAACTCTAGTTGTCATGCAATAACTCTGTGTTTGGTTAGAAGTATTATGTTTGGTTGACTCTATGTTTGGTTACAAGTATTAAATTTATGTTTAGACCTTCTAAAGTCAACTGTTGCTAAGAGTGTACATTGTGTTGCTATTGTTACTGAGTTTGACTTCTAAAGTCAAACATGGTTCTTATAAAACCATTAAACAAAACAAAATGCTAAATAATACAATGTATATAATAAAGACCAATTTCCATTACTGATATACCAAAACCACTGGTTCTTACATAAACAACATCAGACAACAACAAACAAGATCATCTAAGATCATAGACATAAACCTACATCATCATACTATATACTCCTCAAATAACCAACACAGAACACACTAAACAACCACTAGACCTAAGATAAAAGTAAGGAAAGGGCAAATGCCACCCAAATCAAAATCAAATACTTCTTCAACTCCTGTTGTTTGCACAAGCACCACATGTCAGCTTCCAACTCTATTCCAACCAGCCAAAATAAATACACAAGTTTGGCCTTCAATTTGGTAGGCAGCCAAGGAACCTGCAACCTGATTAGTATCAGTTAGATTTCGGGTGACTGCCGGAAGCCCACAAAAACATAAGGCCATTGATCTTAAGAGTTTAGGGGTTCTTGGAGTAAGATTTTTGGATTGGGATTGGGGGATTTGATTAAATGGGAATGGGGCCGATGTATCGAGGGGAGTTAGAAGAGTGGGATTGCGGAGATCTTATGTGGGAGTTATAATGGTAACATTGTTTAGTCCCTTGATGTGCAATTATTATGATATGCAGAAAATACCCATTGGGGCAGAGAAAAAGATAACATAAAAAAAAACGGATGAAGTTATGGTCAAAGGAATCGGTTAACTTCAAAATGGACAACTACAGGGACGACTGGTGTAATTTTTCGTGACAACCACAAGGACGATCTTTACTACTTAACTCTATTTTTCAATGATAGTTTTAGCTTGCTGACATAATCGATCCTTTACATAAAGCTCACCTCGAACTTAATATTAAAGATCCCCATTTTAGTCGTGTGCTGAAATTTAATGTTGTTTAGAGTGCTAGTTAGTACCAAGAGCTCATTTTACCGATACGATCTAGAGCTTTTTATGAACGTCTCGGTTTGTTTTTTTGTTTTTTTTTTTTCAACTCTACCTATGGTTTAGTTTATTTGGTTCTATATAACCTTATAACCGGCATTTGTTTCATTGAATCGGTTAAATTCCAAATTTGTATTACATTTTTTTGAAATTGTATAACAAATCAATATTCGCTGAACAACTTAACATACAAGAGGATATATTAAAATGTACAAATGAAACTCTAATATCTAACGACCTAAACCAACCAGCTGTCATTCGACTTTAATCTAGCTAAAAGAGTAATAAACGTGTTAAAGGGTTAAGTAACAGACCAAAAGTTCATAACTAATTTAAAAAACAGAAAACTACGAGAGCACGGATTATTCGATATGCAAATGAATAAATCCACGAGTAATACATGTACGTAAGGGGGTTCTGAATGAAATTTATTGTAAATACTAAACTTACTATATGCATGAAATTATTAATTTTAAAATAAAAGCACGAGATATAAACCTATATTATATTAAGCGTGTACGCGATGTCGTTTGGCCATTAATGATGTCGTTTTGTGTTTAATGATGTCGTTTTGTGTTTAATGATGTCGTTTGGGTTTGGTGTGTTTTTGGGCCAAATTTCTTTTTGGGTTGTAATTGGGTCATTTATTTTGGTTTAGCATGTTTTCGTTATAAACTAGGCGGGAGTGGGTGGATTTAGTGAGTCGACCAACATACGTGTCACATAAGGGATATACGTGTCTTATTCTTGTATTAACAAAACACATGCATGTTCCGTTCTTATAAGGATGGGTGTGATATGTGTCTTATACATGCATCCCTATCAAAACACAAACTATCTCTATGTTGTCTCTTACATATGCAACTCTCATTCTTCTCCGGCACATGTAGTGAAGGAGTGATGAATGTTTAGTGATTTGGGAGGTTTAATAATTGCTCATGATCTTTCATTGTCATCCGATTGGTTGAGGTATTGTATTTGTTTTTTTATTTTATTTTCAAGTTTCGATGTTATTAGTGAATTTCTTTATCGGTGTCTTTGTTCGCTTAATGTGTTTATAAGTTATGATTTTATATTATGTGCCACAAGTTAGATATTTTTTTATGTTTTACATTATCCGTGGGAGTTTTATTTTGGGCAATTGGTGTTAGCCGCTATCATGATTGCTGACCTTTTAAGTTCCGTAATCTATGTTTTTTGGTAAGTAAATTTCATAGGTGTTAGAAACACTGAAAAGTGTTGATTACATAGCTATATATCTATGTTTAATAGTGTAGGGATTTAATAGTGCAAATAGAGAAGGACTTATATGTAATATGTAAAAACCTTAATTACTTCCTAGTCCCTCCTTCCTTCATATAAAAGGAGGGCTATAGAAAGAGTTAAGGTTGATGATTTCTTCTCTCTCTAATCTAATATTTCTTTCTTTTCTCTCCTCTCCCACTCCTCTCTCACCCCACATGTCTCTCTCCCCTCTCTCTCTCTAGAGGCGTGTGTTTCTCTTTCTATATTTCTAGTGTAGTACTTTGTATCAGTAGTTAGTATTTGTATCAATTGGTATCAAGAGCCATGTGATGATTTGAAGTGCTTTTCGTGAATAAAGTTATCAAATTTGAAGACTTTAAAAAACTTGAAGACTATGAAGACTAAAAAGACAAGTTCTTGAAGACAAAACCTCAAAATTTGAAGAAAGTTGTAATTTTTTAGAGATTTCGGAAGATAAAGTCTTGAACTTTTGCAATTTACTTTGCAAAAGTCACTTAAAAACGTAATATTTTACGTTAAAGTTGAAGTCTTTAGTGGTTTTCGTGGAAAAAGTTTCAAACTTTTGCAGAAAGTTGCAAACTTTTTTAGTTTTCTTGCAAAAAGATTCAATCTTTAAGCTTAAAACATTACCGGAAACAAATCGAAAACAAAACCAGAACAACTCGTGACTGACCCACGAGGATCAGAATCGGCCACTAGTGTCCACCCGAACCTCCCTTTTGGTCACAAGAGTCCAACCGAACCTCCCGTTTGGTGACCAAGCATTAAGCGAACCACCAACACCTCCTTCGGTCACCACCTTACAACCGAACCACCCCCTGGTTTGGTCAGACTACTCCAACCGAACTTCCACCACCTTCGAACCCGGATCGATTCTAAATTTTTTAAAACTAAACCTTAGTTTTCTAAATTAGGGTTTTGTATTTTTAAGGTTAAAAAGGTTTTATTATTAATTTAATAAAGTGGAAATTAGGTTTTGTTAGTGGGTAATTATTGTTAAAAAGGTGATTTTTGGAAGTTTATGTTATTTAATTAAGTGGTCTTAAGGTTAAATTAGGGTTTTAAGTTTAAAAGGTTTAAACTTTCAGGTTTTTTAATAAACTAAATTGATAAAGTTGCAATCTTTTGACTCGGTTCATGTTAAAAATACAATCTTTCGACAAAACTTTCACAAAAACAACACTTATTCTCGTCAAAACGATCCTTACAAATATCAATTCTTACAAAGAATACACGATCAAATTCACAATGGCTACTATGGCAGAGAACGTTATTGTTGCAGGTTTTGAAACTCGTCCCCCGATGCTAGAAAAAGGCATGCACGATAGTTGGAAGACCCGGATTATGCTATATATCCGAGGCAAAGAAAATGGTTAAATGTTAAGAGACTCGGTCGTAAATGGTCCTTATAAATTCAAGTCAGAAATTACTGCTAAAGACAAAGATGGCGTTACCGACATTCGTCGTAAAGAAAGACTTGAAGACCTAAAAGGAGATGATAAGTTATGTTATGACAGTGACATCAAAGCTGTTAACATACTTCTTCTAGGATTGCCAGTTGAAATCTATACTCTCATCAACCACTATCAAACTACAAAGGAAATATAGGATCGCGTCAAAGAACTTATGGAAGGCACAAAGATGACTAAACAAGAACGTGAGTTTATGCTATATGATGAATTTGACAAGTTCACATCTGAGCCTGGTGAATCAATCCACTCTTACTATCTGAGATTTGCGAAACTAATCAATGACATGAACATGATTTCGATGACTATGACACATATGCAAATCAACACGAAGTTTGTGAATCATCTTCAACCCGAGTGGAGTATGTTTGCCACTGCAGCTAAACAAGCAAGAAATCTTCACAAAGTAACTTTTGATCAGATGTAAACTTTCCTAAAACACAATAAAAAAGATGCTAAAGAAGTTTGAGAAATGCGACAACGATTCCCAGAACTACTTACTTTGCTGGCAAACACCTACAACACACCTCCTTCATACAGCAGTCATCAAACACAATATCAAGTTCAACCATCTGAAGTTTATCAACCATATCAGCACTACCAATCAAGCACTCCGATAACCCAACAACTTATTCAGTCACCACCACTTCAAAGCTATGCACCTACAGTTGTTCAACAACCACCAACATTTCAACCTGATACCGGACTTGCTATACCAACCTTTCTTTCAACAGATGATCCAATAGCCAGTCTCAACAAAGCTATGATCTTTTTGAGTTCGGTGTACCGCTCAAAATTTCCTCCCACGAATAACCAACTTCGAACTTCGTCTAATCCAAGAACTCAAGCTATAATTCAAAACAGCCAAGTTACGGTTCAGAACGTTTAAGGTAGACAGTCTCAAGGTTATGCGGGCAATGATGGAAATATTCAAGCTTCAAGAGCACGGGTTATAAATTCAGTCAGAAATACAAGGGCAAATCAACCAAGGGTAATCAGATGTTATAACTGCAAAGGTGAAGGTCATATGGCTAAGTAGTGTACTGCAAGTAAAAGGGTAAAAGATTCTGAATGGTTTAAGGATAAGATGCTACTTGCTCAAGCACAAGAAGCATGAGTTGTATTAGATAAAGAGAAACAAGATTTCTTACCTGATAGTTTGGAAGAAACTGATGACTGTGAGGATCTCTAGTTACAAGCTACAACAAATTTCAAG
This sequence comes from Tanacetum coccineum, assembly GCA_026074375.1. Lineage (NCBI taxonomy): Eukaryota > Viridiplantae > Streptophyta > Magnoliopsida > Asterales > Asteraceae > Tanacetum > Tanacetum coccineum. The sequence goes on from BQNB010145866.1 coordinate 5,888, forward strand.
GCAGACTACGTTGATGCATATGATTCAGACTGTGATGACGAAGCTACAGCAAATGCAATCTTCACGGCAAATTTGTCTCCTGTTGGTTCTCTCAATTATGCCATGGTTGCACCTCATTATGATTCTGACACACTCTCTGAGGTACCTCATTACGACACTTATCATGATTCTGATGTGCTTAATTATAATATACAAGAGCTGGGATATATTGAAAACAGTGTATCTACTAATGAGTCATATGATGAGCTTAAGGGTAACAACGATGTTATATCTTATACTGATTATATGCTTACTATTGGAGACGATGCATATAACCATGTTCCTCCTCATGTACAAAAGAATGATATGATGTTGTTTGTAATTGAACAAATGAAATCTCAAGTAGAAAACTGTAACAAGGTAAATCAAGAGTCAAAAAGTGAAATTGAATCATTAACCAGCGAGCTTGAACGATACAAAGACAGAGTCAGAGTTTTAGGATATGCATTTAAAGATGGTCATTCTGAACAAGAAGCATATCTAAATCGTGAATTATACACAGTCATTAATGATCATAATAGAAAAGTAAAAGATTTTGAAAAACAAGTTTTTTCTCAAGAAACACAAATGAAGGATTTAAATAATCACATTGCTTTTCTAAAGAAGAATTTTGAAATGTTCAAACAAGAGTCGTCTGAAAAGTATGAAAAAAACATCGTTGAAATTGTGGATTTGGAAAACGCTAAAAAGGAACCTGAAAACATCGTTTTTAAAGTTAGTCAATCTGCTCAAACTATGCACATGTTAACCAAACCTCAAATTTTTTATGATGAAACACATAAGACAACTCTTGGTTATCAAAATCCTTTGTATCTCTCTCAAGCTCGACGGAAACAACCTGCATTATATAATATTATGTTGACTAAAAAACATATTCATGTATCTGTGTGTGATTCTGAGGAAACTTTGATACTTGCTGAAGAGAGTCTATTGAAAATGCTTGAAAAACAAACCGTTGTCAATACTAAACCGATTGATTCTCCAAATTAATCAAACTTTATGAGATTTTTGTTCCACAAACACAACTGTCTGTAGAACAACTTTATTGATCTTTTATACCAAGTCCTCCTGTCACTGTTTCAAAACCCAAAGTTTTTCCTAAAAAACTCCCATCAACTAGTCAAGTTCTCAGGAACTTAAACAATGCACGAGATCTTCTCACTAAGTTTGATGAATGCACCAAGAGAAGAACGACATTGTCTCCTCATGAGATTGGTAGTTGGGAGCAATCGGATATAAAAGGTGCTTTTAACGAAGATGTCATACCATTTTCTAAAAACCTAAAAGAAACTTTCAAATATTTTGAAAAAGGCTTTATTACAGAGGTTAAAGAAATGAAAGATATTTTTGAACAAATGGAAGACGAGGTTGATCAATGTTCTGTGGCAAAGAAATCTTTTGAAATTGAAAAGAAACAACTTTTAATCAATAATGATCGACTCTTAGAAGAAAATATCGCTAGTGATATTATGTGCACTTACTTGCGTTCGTTGAATGAAGTTGATAATTGTGGAAAGTGTAAAATTCTTGACATTGTGCTCTTACATCTTCAAGAATCAAACAAGTCTTTAAGTGAATTAAGAAAACGGTTTGCAAAACTTAAGGAATACAACATTACTCTTGATATTGCTTTTCAAAATCATAAAGAACAAATGATTCTTAATGATCATGAAACGAAAAATAAACAGTTTTTGGTTAAAACAATCAATAATCAATCTGTTGAGATAAATGATCTAAAATTTCAATTGCAAGACAAGTTACACGTAATCAATGAGTTGAAACATCTTTTAGCTCAAAAGAGCCAAAAGACTCAGTGTGAATTACCTGTTGTTGATTCTAGGATTCAGAAAATAGAGGATGAGAACGTGTCACTAGCTTTTCAAGTTTCTTCCTTAGTTAAGGAAAGAGAACATATTAAGTTAGAATATAAAAAGCTGTACGATTCAATCAAGCAGACACGAGCAAAAACTAAACTTCAAACTGACTCTTTGCAACAAAAACTTAATGATCAGATTTCTAAAAATAACAAGTTAAGAGCACAGTTAAAAGGAAAGTTTTCTGAATCTCAAATGAATCATGATGGTACAAGTGTGAACACTAAGCTTTCTAAACCTTCAACTTCAGGAACTAAACTTTATTCAGTAACTCCGCTTCCTAAATCAAAGGTTATTCCTAAAGTTGTTGAGAAAAATGATTTATAAAAATCAGTCACTTCACACTTGAATACCAAGAAGATAATTGAAAAATGCACAAAAGTTCTTGCCCCAGGTTTTCTTAAGATTGAGACAGAACCAATTGATGTGTTTCAAAAGCTTTAAATTTATAATGACTGAAAATACCAATTTTATTATAGGGAAACACACGGGTAAAAGTATAACCCACGTATATAGTATAATCTTTTTAGGTAAGACCATGTCGTCCACAGGGATTTGAGTAGTATTCAAATAATTAGAAAAAAAACTTTAACAATTTTGTAAATAACTTTTTACCAGTGATAATAAAAATGACTACACGGATAGTTAAAAATAATTTATAAGTGTTGGAAAATTAGACCTCAAAAATGGAACCTTAATCTATAAAAAGGATTTCTCATCAGAAAACGTTTTCACAAATCTATATATATAATAAAAGAATGTTTTTTTGAAATGTTGCTTATGTCACAAATGACATCACTAACGACATCACTAATATATATAATAAAAGAAGGTTTTTTTAAAATGTTGCTTATGTCACAAAATGAAGTCCTTCATTTCATTTAACTCTGCCATTTAATGGAGATTGTGTGACTTTTGAGTCACAATTAATATGAGCCGAAAATTATGCAAGGTTACCATAAATACAATGTGCTTTTATTCTCCCATAAATCAAGCATTTCTTTCACACAAATTATATGATAGGTTCAAAATTCAAACAATTACTCATCACGCGTATTTCTTCATTGCCATCGCCATACTTTTTTTTATGTTTATATTCACACTAAATGTTTCATCTTCTTTTTTATTAATACGTTTCAATTTTCACAGGTTGATTTGGAGATGTCGAGATAAACCCAATTGAAGAATGAAATTCAAGATGTCTTTTATTCTAACTCAAATTTGGTTTGGTTCATTCGAGTAACATCCATATCTTTTGCTGCTTAATTATAATTTTAATAAACAATTTTTTTATTGATTGAAGGTCTAGATTCATAAATTTGTTTGAATTGAATTTGATATTATTTTGGTGATTTGAATTCACAACCTCGACGTCTCTTTTTTCTCAATATCGAAAGTTCATTCATCTCATTTTCGAAGGTATGTATAAATCGAAATTTATGACTAAATGTTATGTGTCAATCAGATTAATACAAAATTAAGGGTTTAACTCATATGTTTAGTTTCAGTATATAATCCAAATTTAGGGTTTAAGTCTCGATATAAACTTTTTTGGTTGTCTGTTAAAATAGGTTATATTTCGATCTCATCAAAATCCATATGCAAGCTGTAAAACTAAGTGAAATCAAAAACCGGGTTTTGTTATTGTTGGTTGAATCGACTAATATTTTGAATGTGTATGTCAATTGATAGTCAAATATGGTAATCTTGGTTGTCTGTTCCAACTTTCAAAACGAATTAATGGATTTTTAATCATTTTATTAGTTTTGTGCTTTTGTGGCTTTTTCATAATTAGTAAGAAAAGACTACTCTTTTAATGATCATGGTTGATGTTTAAATTATTTACGGGTTGGCTTATTAGAATGGTGAAACTTTGTTAGTAGGGGGTTTTAATTCTGATATTCAGGTTTTCTACGGGTTGGCTTATTACAGGATATGTCATCTTAAAGCTGCCTAACAAGTGTTTGATATAATGCTTAACGATGGTTGTCGTGTAAATGAGGGAACACTTAGTCTTTCACAATGTTGATTTATAATTTTTTAATGTTGTACATACATTATAAAGATCTATAATATTTACTCTCTATTGTTCTTTCCTATGGCTATATCTAACAACTTATATTTCTCTCTGTCACTTAATTGAGATTGTTTGACTTTTGACCCACAATTAATATGAATAAAAAATTATGCAAGGTTACCATTATGAATTCATACATATGATACATATGAGGTATCACACATTCATTATAATGAATGTACAACATTGAAAAATTATGCATGAACTAATTATGTAATTATCGCTTCAGGCAAGATCTTTCCAGAAGAATCAATTGTTCCAGGTCAGCAAGAAACTAGAACCGGAAGGTAATCTATGCTTTGTGACTTTCACGCTCTGTGATTATAAAAGTAAGGTGCTCTGCTCTAATTTATAAATTTGATTACTGTGCTTTATTCTAAAATTGCTCATTGTGACTTGATTTTCATTCATATTTATTTATTATTGTTAAAACTGGTGGGTCGATCTATTCTCTTTTTTAGTCCAGTTTTGTTTGAAGTTTGTAAATACTTGTGTTAATCTGTTAAAATTATTCTTAAATAAACTATTACTTGGTCTTTTTATCTCCAATTGCAAGCATGAATCTTAAAACTATATCTGTTAAATAAACTATTACTTGGTCTTTCGAAATTTTCCGCTAAACGTTTGAGAATTAAATTTTCGTAAATTTAAGTGTTTGAACTTTGCTTTTTTAAACTTTTTATAAGCCACCCGTGATTTATCACGGGTTTATAGGCTATTATGTAATTATCGCTTCAGGCAAGATCTTTCCAGAAGAATCAATTGTTCCAGGTCAGCAAGAAACTAGAACCGGAAGGTAATCTATGCTTTGTGACTTTCACGCTCTGTGATTATAAAAGTAAGGTGCTCTGCTCTAATTTATAAATTTGATTACTGTGCTTTATTCTAAAATAGCTCATTGTGACTTGATTTTCATTCATATTTATTTATTATTGTTAAAACTGGTGGGTCGATCTATTCTCTTTTTAGTCCAGTTTTGTTTGAAGTTTGTAAATACTTGTGTTAGTCTGTTAAAATTATTCTTAAATAAACTATTACTTGGTCTTTTTATCTCCAATTGCAAGCATGAATCTTAAAACTATATCTGTTAAATAAACTATTACTTGGTCTTTCGAAATTTTCCGCTAAACGTTTGAGAATTAAATTTTCGTAAATTTAAGTGTTTGAACTTTGCTTTTTTAAACTTTTTATAAGCCACCCGTGATTTATCACGGGTTTATAGGCTATTATGTAATTATCGCTTCAGGCAAGATCTTTCCAGAAGAATCAATTGTTCCAGGTCAGCAAGAAACTAGAACCGGAAGGTAATCTATGCTTTGTGACTTTCACGCTCTGTGATTATAAAAGTAAGGTGCTCTGCTCTAATTTATAAATTTGATTACTGTGCTTTATTCTAAAATAGCTCATTGTGACTTGATTTTCATTCATATTTATTTATTATTGTTAAAACTGGTGGGTCGATCTATTCTCTTTTTTAGTCCAGTTTTGTTTGAAGTTTGTAAATACTTGTGTTAATCTGTTAAAATTATTCTTAAATAAACTATTACTTGGTCTTTTTATCTCCAATTGCAAGCATGAATCTTAAAACTATATCTGTTAAATAAACTATTACTTGGTCTTTCGAAATTTTTCGCTAAACGTTTGAGAATTAAATTTTCGTAAATTTAAGTGTTTGAACTTTGCTTTTTTAAACTTTTTATAAGCCACCCGTGATTTATCACGGGTTTATAGGCTATTATGTAATTATCGCTTCAGGCAAGATCTTTCTAGAAGAATCAATTGTTCCAGGTCAGCAAGAAACTAGAACCGGAAGGTAATCTATGCTTTGTGACTTTCACGCTCTGTGATTATAAAAGTAAGGTGTTGTGCTCTAATTTATAAATTTGATTACTATGCTTTATTCTAAAATAGCTCATTTTGACTTGATTTTCATTCATATTTATTTATTATTGTTAAAACTGGTGGGTCGATCTATTCTCTTTTTATTTTTTATTTTGAACGGCAAATTGAAATTAATAAAAAAACTAGCAAGAAGCTAGAAAATTACAAGGATATGGATTTAGGACATTTCATCCAGGAAATCCAATCAATATTGTTAGTCCAGTTTTGTTTGAAGTTTGTAAATACTTGTGTTAGTCTGTTAAAATTATTCTTAAATAAACTATTACTTGGTCTTTTTATCTCCAATTGCAAGCATGAATCTTAAAACTATATCTGTTAAATAAACTATTACTTGGTCTTTCAAAAATTTCTGCTAAACATTTGAGAATTAAATTTTCTTAAATTTAAGTGTTTAAACTTTGCTTTTTTAAACTTTTTATAAGCCACCCGTGATTTATCACGGGTTTATAGGCTAGTGTGTGAGTATATATATAGTGGAATATTCAATGCAGAACCAGTTTTTTGTACAGAACCTACAGAACCAATCAAAATAAATATGGGCCATTAGATGAGTTTGATCAAAGGTTAAGATTAAAAGTGTCAAAATTGCAATTAAACAAAAGATGAGGTATTGTTTTTTAATTAAATAAAATGTTGAAAGGGCACTTTAGGTATATTATATTTGTCCTTAAAAAATGCTAGAAACTGATACATCTCACATAACTTCCCTGTAAACCTAGATCCCACCCAAAAACCAATTACCGTCTCTCTCATCCAATGTTCAGCCAAAAAAAAAATCACAGATCAAGTTTGGTTTACAAATCGATGGTGTGTATGATCCGAGTCTTGGTTTACTACTACACATAGTCGTGCGTGTCTTATTTATAAGGTATGCATCATGTCTTTAGTCTTAATTTGTAGGTCGGAGGAGACCTCATATCAAAACTTTGTTTTATGTTTATCAATTTGTCTGCAATAAGTAGTCTTACAAGCGGTTTTCGTTTGTAGCATTTTGGGTCGGAGATGATTGAGATTCTTGATTTAGAAGAAGACAACCGAAACAAGTGCTCTAAGTTTCAAAATAAGGTTTGCATTTTTCTATTATTATGGGACGTGGACATCGATTTTGGAAAATAGTCCCAGTTTTTAATTTGATTAGAATATTATAAACAAGATGGCGTGTATATGTTTGGAAGGGTGTAATACCGCAAATCATTTTTGTAATAATTTATTTATAAAGTTTTTTTCATAGTTCAGCTTGATTAGAATATTATAAACAAAGGCCATTGACGCTTTGTTAAATAATTCGAAAAAATACATTTTTATGGTAAATGAGTGAGGACTTATCACTTGATAATCGATAGTAAATTGGGTGGAGACATGAATTATCACTTAATAATTGTTAGTAACAGATTATTTAGTATTGACATAAAAAGATGAGATGCCTATATCGCTAAAATTATGTGTTTTTGTTTATGACTTATTTTATCAACTAGTTTTACAATTAATTTAACACAATATAATTTGATATAATTAGTTT
>BQNB010145867.1:3303-16652 GCA_026074375.1 Tanacetum coccineum
AAGGTTTAAGTTGTAAACTAATATATATACCAAGGGTATATATTGTCATTTTCATATTCTAAAAGGTATAAAATATAATATTTTTATCTTAATTGTAAAAATATATTTAAATATTATAAGACAATATTATAAGACAATATTATAAGACTCAATTTTATTAAAACCCGACACATTTGTCATTATCATTCGTCGATCGAAACATTATAAAATCAATTATGTTATATATTTAACATAGTTTATCATTCGCTAGCTTTTGAAGAAACTTAAAACCTTATCATTTAATCTACAACGTATCACGTTACTAGGGAGTTTCTTGTGAGGGGTTTCATTTGAGTAGACGTTTTGACGAGTTGCTAGATTTACGATTTAAAGTGTCCTAGCTCCTCAAACGTTTACTACATGACCTCTAGATTGTGATAGCCCGAACAGTGATACGATATTTTCACAAGTTATCAAACCAAAGACCGTTAAACTTTATGAAATAAAGTTTGTAATATCAACAATCGAACTAAGACTTGGCATATTACCCCCAGGTTGCGTGACGAGGCTGTTTACTCTCATTTGAATTAAATTCCAAATCAATTAACTACCTTGATAAGGTGAGTTCATAGTCCCACCTTTACATGTTTTCTAAATCTCGCGAGGAGATACATGCTATAAACCATGGATACAAGTGTTTTACAACCGTATGCTATCCTGATATATTATTGCCTAATTTTGCCTTCACAGCCAGTATTCTTAATCATGAACCATTAGTCACTTGCGAGTGAACGTGAATATTGTGGATAGATCTATTGGGGGTGACGACTCTCGTTGGTGTACCTGTACATAGGGTAACCAAACGCACTATATTTGAGAACAAAGGATAACTTTGGCAAGTTACCTTTCCTTAAGGACAGTTGTTCCTTTAAGTCGTTAAATTGACTTTGGATGTTAATGTTTGGTTGCATGAGCTTAGGGCAATAATACTGTTCTTCCTGATAATTGTATGTGTTGCAATTATTACCACTTATGATGACTTGTATTCGATTATTACATTTCAAACCTGTGAATTTCACTTAACCGTTGTGTTGACCCCTTTAGCATGTTTATCTCAGGTAATTGAGCAAACTATGGCACGGAGTGGCATTGGACTTGAGGACGTCCAAACCTGTGAATGTATTTTGGGACCTCTTTTGTAAAAACTCTGATGAATAATGAATGATAACTAAATTTTCCAAAACGTCTCTTTTGAGTCATTTTCTATTATTGTGACTATGATTCATGAAGTAATACTCCAGATTAGTTTCCGCTGCTATATGTCAAATATGGGGGTGTTACACTTTTTTTTGAAGGGCAAAGATGAATATATAGAAAAAAGAGTCTAGCAAGACGCTAGAGACTTAAAGTACAATAGAGTCAACAAAAAGAATTACATAACATCAAAAAATGGTAAAATCCCAAGACTTTAACTGCGAGGGAATCAAAAGGGATGAAAAAACTTTTGACACGAAGGACGACGGATTGGTTTTCACTTCGGCAAAAGAAAACCTCCCATCCCAGAGGCCGAGCCACCGGTTTTCACTCGGGGATGGATTTTGATGAAACCCCAAACAAGTCCCGAGAGAAGGATGAAAAGAAGTACCATCCTCAAATCCGACGAAGACGTCAAACGAAAAAACCTTAGCGTACAGGTACTCCAACCCAGCGAACTTAAACGTCAGCTTCAGGGAAAAAACCAAAAACAGCTTTAACCATTACCAATGCGCGCGATCGAAAGAGGATACATAAGCCAGTCATTCCAAGATAACTTCATATGGTCCCTATTGTGCAGCCACGAAAATGAAGAGAAACGAACATTATCGAAGAGATCACTTTTCCTCAACGGTTGAGAGTTAAACGTGACGCTATTTCGGTATCTCCAAAGCCACCAAAGAACCAAAGTAGTAATAACATAGAACCTGTGTTTTTTCTCTTTAGAGGCATGCCAAGAGATGTTCCAATCATTGAAAGAATCCCAAGAAGAAGCTTGAAAAAGAGGAATATCACACCATCTAAAAACGAGCTTCCACATATCGGTAGCAATGTCGCATTCGAAGAAAATATGATTAGCAGATTCAACATTGGCATTGCAAGAAGGACAAGAGATGGCCGGAATATCCATACCACGCGAAGAGAGATTCAATCTATGAGGGAGCCGGTCCAAGGAAAGCCTCCACATAAACACATTGACCTTCCGGGGGATAGATTTATCCCAAGTAGTAGCATGAGCAAGAGTGGGAAGGATATTTTGGTCAATCCTATAACGAGCATCCTTAACGGTAAAAGTACCATTAGGACCAAGACTCCAAGTACAAGTATCTTCATTGACATCAATATTTAGTTGACCGATCTCATTTAACATGTCACGTAAATAGGCAAGATTTCTAACACCAAGATTGGTCCGAGACCAATTCCAAGACCATTGCCCATTATTAATACGGTCAATGATAAGACAATCTTTGTCTTGATCAAGATGATAGAGCCGATTGTACCTTGTAAAAAGAGGAGTCTCGCCTACCCAAATATCTTTCCAAAATCGAATACGAGTGCCACAACCTGCTTTAAAACGAAAAGTGTTAGATAAGATAATACCTTTCGAGTGGAGAAAATTGGAGGTTCCAACAATGTTAGCCCAAATGCCCTTGAAGCTACAACCATTTGTATCGAAACCTCCTTCTTGACCATGATAAGCTTTGATGACCTGAACCCAAAGGGCGTTTGGGGAAGAAAGCAACCTCCAACGCCATTTTTGAAGAAGAGCAAGGTTGAAAGCTTTAAGACTGCCAATGTTTAACCCTCCTTTATCGAAAGAATTAAGAATAATTGGCCATTTGACCCAAGCCATTTTGTTTTTATCTTTATTACCACCCCAAAAAAAATTAGCCCGAATTCTTTCCAGGTCTTGAAGGACCGATTCGGGTGCTCTGAAAATCGATAGATAGTAGATACCAAGACTACCAAGCACAGACTTGATAAGAGTCAGACGACCCCCAATCGACAGAAGATTAGCTTTCCAAGAGGAAAGCCTCATATGAAAACGATCAACAAGCGTCTTCCAGCTAGCAATAGACTTCATATTGGAACCAATGGGGAGACCAAGGTAATTGAAAGGGATATCACCTGCAATACAACCAGCATTGCTAGCCATACTTAAAACTTCATCTTTATTAACCCCAATACCATAAATATTAGACTTGTGAATATTAATCTTGAGACCCGAGGCTAGATAGAAAACATGGAGAACACGAATGATATTATCCATGTCTTTAGCATTCCAATTCGTAGTAATGATCACATCATCTGCATAGAAAAGATGGGAAACATTTATAGTAGAATTGTTAATATTAACACCAGTAATCAAACCATTTCCCACCGCTTCCTCAAAAGCATTATGGAGACCTTCCATAACCAAGATGAAAAGGAAAGGAGATAGAGGATCTCCTTGCCTAAGACCACGCTTAATGGAGAACTCAGACGTAGGGCTACCATTAATAAGAATAGAAGCTCTCGAAGAATTAAGACAAGCTTTAATCCAAGAGCACCATTTATTACCAAATCCAAAACTGTCGAGAATGTGAATCAAGTAATTCCAGCTTATGGAATCAAAAGCCTTTTCAAAGTCCACTTTAAAAATGAGGAGCTTCTTTTTTCGTTTTTTATACCACTCAATGATTTCGCTTAGAATAACGGGGCCATCAAGAATTTGACGACCAGCAATAAACGCCGACTGTTCCTTGCTAACAATCTTGTCAATCACTTTAGATAAACGGTTAGCTAAAATCTTGGCAATGATCTTATAGTGTATACCAATAAGCGAAATAGGTTTATTTCGCTATGCAAAGAATAAATCACACAACAAGTTATTCTCTTTTCCTATATATACTAGTTTTAATACCCGTGCACGCACGGGCTTATACATTATGTTTTCTTAAAATATATATATATACATAATTTTTATTTTTCCTGTTTTATAGGTTATGTATAGAGTATTATCGAAATTATATCAAGAGAATTGATTTATTAAATCTTTTATATATTATGTAGTAAGATAATTAGTATTTTTTTTTATTTACATGTTTTCTGACTCGATATTGTGAGCCAACTAATCCCAGCGAAACTACACTTTTAGGATTGTTTGAGATGTGATTAAATAATGTTAAATCTTTGTTTGAAGTAAGAATTGTTTGCATTTGTTGTATTTTAAAATATAAAATCTAGGGGTATAAAGTTTAAGGGGTTATATGTTTATTTTTTAAAGTTATAACAAAATTTGTAAATTTATAAATTTACACTTAACTCTATATAATTTATTTAAAATTAAACCATTAAAATTTTATTAATTACCTCCTCTTTCTTCAAGTTTTTATTTTTATAAATTTGACACATATATTTTTATGCGTTTTTTTCCTCAATCAGATTTCTCTACCAAAATAATGCCAAATTTGGAAGTATTTAAGCTTTTTAATTAAACATATAATAAAAAATTAGAAGCATAATACCTAATAAGGAAACATTCTTTTATTATGAAATGCAAAAGTCATTGCTTTTCGTTTTCCTTTACCAGGTAAAAGATTTAAGATAGCAGGGTATTTTTTATGCAATTTGCGTTAAATTTAAAGTTGAATTACCTTAAATTTAAAGTTGTCTAAAATGTGGTAAATTTTTTATGCAATATAACTTCGATGTCTTGAATTGAAAAAGAAAAGTTGAATTACCTTAAATTTAATGTTGTCTAAAATGTGGTAAATTTTTTATGCAATTTGCGTTAGTTTAAAAGAAGTGATGATATTCTTAGTTTATATGATTTATTTTGGCATGGCAAATTACAATGAGATGTGATATTTTCTTTTTGATAGTGTTGTTATAAAACTTAAATGATATCAGTAACAATATCTTATATTGCTTTTTAAGGATAAGTGTGATGATGATGATTAAGTACATGCATCAAATACACATATTTTTAGTGTTCGGTTTTAAGGTTCTTTGGAGGGTTTTTCCAGGATCGAATAATTATCAAAATACTTATGATTACTAATACATTACAAGAATAAAAAAGACATGGGGGGGGAAGATGGTAGACCCTTAATGTAAATCGATATATTATCTGAAAAGGGTTGAGTTTGATTACAGGATTCCTAATCTATATATAATGATTGCGCCGTTCAAAAAAAAAATAAAAAAAATCTATATATAATGATTGAATCGGTGTGAGTGAAGGGGTGTGATGGTTTATAAAACCAATCGACATGCCTTTTCCTTATCAACCGTATCCCTAACTGTCTACCCTAACTAATGGGTGTTATTGGGTTTTGGACCTCATACTACAACTCTGCAGGGCTTTAAATATAATAACAAGTGCCTGCTAATCTTAATAATACATACTACATAAGTAAATAAATATTTGCAGAGGTTTATGAATTTGCTTCCAACATTCTTCCCCTCTAAAGTTCATAGCCTCTAGTTCTTCATCTTCTTGTTCTTGATGCCTTGATTTGGTTGTTGATTTTCTATATGGCTTTTCGGTTTCTAGTTTAACCATATTCCAGCAGGGTTTTTAGTACCGGCCATATGGTTTCATAGTTTTTCGGCCTGACTTCTCTTGATGTCTCAATAGAACGATTTTAAGAGGTGTTAAGGTTGTGGGGTTAGCACAATCGAAAACTGAAATGCAAAAAAAAATTCCAACCAATCTGATATCTTATGGATTTGTTTGCTGCAAAAGGTTTTATATCTCTGCTTTTCATTATTTCTTTCATTATGCCTTGTCCCCATCTTTCTTTAGTTTCCACATCTTCGTGTGGAGTCTTGCGTTTATTGATATGTATATTGCCTACATCAATCTCTTGGTTGATACTTACATACGGGGTCTTCTATGAAACGGGGTTTAGGGATGTGGTAAGTAATACTTCAATATCTAAATTTGGGCTAAACTAGCCAATTTTTTTTCTTTTTCTTTCCTTTGATCTTTCTTTCTTCCAATTCGGTGGCCATCATGTGGGTCTTCTTTAAAAGAAAACTCAGGTTGAATCTTGAATGATGGATTATGGACCATGATTTGGTAGAGTTGTTTTGATTTGGCTTGATACCATGTTCGTTTTTTAAGGTTCTGTTGGAGGGTTAGGATCGAAATAGGTCAAAACTAATTCTGATTAATCATATTATTCAAGAATAAAAAAGAAAGGAAGATGGGGTATAACCCTTATGTAATCGCATAATAATCTGAAATGGGTTGAGTTTGTTTACAGGATTCCTAATCTATTTAAGATATTGAATGTGTGATGTGAAGGGGTGTGATGGTTTATAAAAACAATCGATCAGGCCTTTTTTTATCATGGTGTATCCCCTAAAGTTCTAACCTAATAATGGTCGTTAGGGCTTATGGACCCATTCTACATTCATGCTGGGGGCTTTATAAATAAAACAAGTGTCTGCTAATCTTAATATCTACTATTAATAGTAAATAAATTATATTCGCGAGGTTTATGAACTTATGCTTCCAACATTTAGTACCACAATTCATATCAGTATGCAGCATGTTGTAGATCATCAATCACATAAATGTTTGTCCATTTTGAATGAATTACAGTTTCATGGTCATCCGAAATGGTACACTAGACAAAAGTGATTTGTCTGATCTGCTCTCAGTTGTTGGATTGTGTAATCTTCGATCCGTGTCATTTTAATACATCTGGTAACGACGTCGAATTACATGCCGAGTAGTTATATAACTTGTTAAACTTTTTACCGGAAAAACCATAGTGTTATAAGATGGTGGTTTCAGTCTCTGTGGCTTCATCATTAGTGTAGTTTGCAGACATACCCTAGGTAATCTCACATAAAGATTTTTAAAGTGCTCATTCTAGTTATTAACCTTTTATACACATAAATATGATTAGAACCTTTCATATACTTGTTGCATGATCATTTAATCGCGATGTTGTCAAAGAAATGAAGTAACATGCATGAGCTTTTAAGCATATGGCATAGGTGAGGGGCGTGTTGGGGGGGTGGTGGGGGGCGGTCGGGGGGGTGGGGAGAGGGGGGGGGTCGGGTGGGGAGGGGGAGGCGGGGAGGCTTCGGACGGGGGGGGGGTGTGGTGGCTGGGGTCGAGGGGGTGGGCAGGGGGGGTGGGGAGTGGTGAGAGGGGTGAGAGGGGGAGGGGGAGTAGGGGTGGGTGGGTGGGGGGGAGGGGGGGTGGGCGTGGTTGGAGGGAGGGAGAGGGGAGAAGTTGGGGGATGGGGGAAGGGGGGTTAGGTGGCGGTGGGGAGAGTGTGTCGTGGTAGGAGGTGCGTGGTGCGGGGGTGGGAGGGGTGGTGAAGAGGGAGTCAGGGTGGGGTTGTGGGTGGTGGGGGGCATGTGTGTGGGGTTTGGGGTGGGTGAGAGTCGATCGAGGGGTTCACGGGGAGCGTTTACACCATAAACCCCCAACCTCACCGGGATCCCGTGCGCGGGGTGGGTGTTTTGTGGCGGGGGGGGAAGGTGGGGTGGGTGTTTTTTTTAAACTTACCCAAAAAAAACCACCCAACCCAAACCCCCATCACAACCCCACACCCACCCCCAATCTCCCTCAAAAACCCCACCACCAACCCCCTCCCCCCCACCTCCCCCAACCATCCACCACACCCACCCACCCCCCACACCATCCCACCCTCCCACTCCACCCCCCCCCCAACCAACCCCCCCCCCTCCCCATAACTCTCACCAAAAAAACAACAACCCAACTCCACACCCCTACACCATCCCCATCAACCCCACCCTCCCCACCAAACTAACACACTATCAATAGACAACATACAACTCCAACACATAACACACACCCCACCCCCCTTTTCCTCTCTCCCCTCGTTATTACACCTCCCCAGATAAATCATTTGTATAGTTTTGTCGTGTTTTTAGCGGTGTCGTTCCATCTAGTGGGTTTGTCGTTTGTTGGGTGGTTTGGGGGGCATTTGCTTTGAGGCTTGTGTGTTGCCTCCCCGCCATTTAGGGCCTTTTGTCGTTGTGTGGTATTTGGTTGGTGGTGATTTAGTGACGCCCGCTCTTCTACCCCCCCCCCCCGCTAGTATGCTTAGATATGAAATGTTTCGCCGCCGACCCCCCCTCACTCCCAGTTATTAGTGTTGGGTGGGTTGTTCATTCTATTCTTCCTTGTATAGTTCTCTGCTTTTTTTATCACTCTACTTTCCTCTGCTTATTTATTCAGGACTTTTAGACATACTTAAAACTTACCAGCTTTATTAACCCAATACCATAAATTCTAGAATAGTGTACATATCTAAATCTTCG
Source organism: Tanacetum coccineum (assembly GCA_026074375.1). Taxonomy (NCBI): domain Eukaryota; kingdom Viridiplantae; phylum Streptophyta; class Magnoliopsida; order Asterales; family Asteraceae; genus Tanacetum; species Tanacetum coccineum. The sequence continues at coordinate 11,611 of BQNB010145867.1, forward strand.
AGACCCGAGGTAGATAGAAAAAATGGAAGAAACACGAATGATATTATCCATGTCTTAGCATTTTTTTTTTTTTTTTTCCAATCCTTAGTAATATCAATCATCTGCATAGAAAGATGGGTAAACATTGATTAAGGGCCCTTCGGAATTCATAATATTAACACCAGTAATCAAACCATTTCCCACTGCTTCCTCAAAAGAATTTGGAGACCTTTCATAACCAAGTGAAAAGGAAAGGAGATAGAGGATATCCTTGCCTAAGGGACCACACTTAATGGAGCAAACTCAGACGTAGGGCTCACCCATTAATAAGAATTAGAAGCTCTCGAAGAAATTGCGAACAAGCTTTAATCCAAGAGCACCATTTATTACCAAATCCAAAACTATCGAGAATGTGAATCAAGTAATTCCATCTTATGGAATCAAAAGCCTTTTCAAAGTCCACTTTAAAAATGAAGAGCTTCTTTTTTCGTTTTTTATACCACTCAATGATTTCGCTTAGCATAACGGGGCATAGAGAAATTTTGACGGACCAGCAATAAACGCTGACTGTTCTTGCTAAAATCTTGTCTATCACTTTAGATAAACGGTTAGCTATTGTTAGGAATCGAGAAAAGACTCAGTCACTTCCAAAGTTGTAATAGTATAGCTCGTAGCGTAATATTTGGAAATTTACCAAGCTTACTGGGTCAACATAAGTCATTCTTATGTTGACCGGCCCTATGCAAGGTATATAGGGTTGGTTGTTCATTTGGTCACTCATCATAATACATTTTCCTTTCTTTCTCTTACTAAGGGATACAACCCTCTTTTCTCTCTTTAAACTTTATATCTTAATTAGTTGTTAAGTGATTTGATACTTCTACAATTGGTAGCAGTCGCCATGATCGTGAGCTTGTGTGCATTTATATCTTGGTTAGATCAATAGTTTTAGTTGTTTTTTGGTTTTTTTTGTGCTTAAAAATCAAACCCGGATTTTTTGTGTTTAAAAGTGTTAAAGTTTGTGTTTTTAAGCAAGATATAGGCCTGAGATAACTCGTTGTGCAAGAAAAATCAAGGTAAAACGTCAAAAAGGGTGAGTTTTTGGTATTTTTTGTGAAAAAGTACATTTTTATTTGAAAGAAGCGAAATATGTTTTGAAGGTAGCGAAATATGCATTCCAGCGAAATATGTAAGCCAAATATGTTGTGTAGCGAAATATGACAGGTTAAATTCAAGCGAAATATGTCATTTCTAAGAAACGAAACTCTGCTTAATTTTTCTTAGAACAAGCGAAATATGTCTAAGCGAAATATGATCTCAAGCGAAATATGTTTCTAAGCGATTTATGACAGGTTGCTAGTTCAAGCGAAATACGTAGTTGTGTAAAACGAAACTCTGTTCAATTTTTCATATTCAAGCGAAACATTACATATTCAAGCGAAACATTACAATTGTCATATTCAAGCAAAATATTACATCAGTCACAAAAAGATTTTATTTTCTACGGTTTGTCTTACTTTGTAAAATCTCGCGAAATACTTGGATTTCTTGGTTTTAGTGAAGATTTGTAAAATCTCGTAGAACATTAATCTTATTCACCAACAACAACAACTCTTAACACAATCCTCCTTTATCACTGTTCGATCACTTTTTAATCATTTCACTTTTTAATTAATTCAAGATGACTACTTTAGCAGAACCCATCATTGTTACTGGAGCTGAGAACCGTCCTCCAATGCTTGAAAAATCAATGTATGATTCATGGGCAAGTCGCACACGCCTATTCATCAAAGGGAAGAAACATGGTAGGATGATGCTTATTCAATCGATAATGGTCTATTGGTTTATCCAACTGTTGAAGAAAATGGGTAAACTAGACCTAAGAAATACTCCGAACTCACTAAAGCACAACAACTTCAAGATGATTGTGATGTTCAAGCAATGAATATCATCAATAGAATTCTTAGAGAACATATGGGGTCCCATATAGGAAATAAGACCTACATGAGAGACCACGAGCCATACTATCAGCATAATCAAAAGACATTGTTACCCCACATAGATTTAATTCGAAATAGCTCATAGACGAGTCATTTTGATTCTTGGGAATCCAAGATATGGCACATTGGTTTAGGCAAATGTCCTTTTATACATGCGTTTCTTCTTTTTCCTCGTACCACTACTATTTATTGACAAAATTATTCATGTTGGTCAACCATGTGAATCCCGATTTCTTTGATCCATTTTGTTAAGAGTTTTTTACATCTTCTAACATCATAAAAGTGATGAGCCCACATCATTGATTTGGTTGAGTTCACTTAAAAGGGATAAATCCTTTGATATCACCCTCCACATCTTTTTACGTCTTGCATACGATGTAGATACAATTGCTAGATGATGAAAAGATATTTTTCATGAACTCAGATCCAGTGAGGTCTACTTAAAATCGAAGGGGGGTGGGGGTAATTTATCCTTTGTTTCGGAATTAGTGAATTAAAATTGGTGTCTTCTTCCATTTTTTTTCTTTTTTTGGGGAGTCGATTGAATACACTTATTTTCACCATCCTTTTTTGTCCCTTCGGGTACCCAGTTTCATTGTCAAAAGCTGTTCATCCCATATTGTTGTGTTTTGTTTGGAGTGTTAGCAAAATCATCAATAGTTGCTCGTCCGTTTTGATTCCAGATACAGATCCACCTCCTTAAGTTCGTGGTTGGAGGAAATGTCATTGTAGTCATCTTTTATTTTTGTACTCCATGATCCAATTTCTTGGACCGAAACCTCAAAAGACTCATTCTTGATGTCGACTTGAACAGTTTCCGAGATGAGTTGATGTGATTTGGTAGATATGCAAAGTCTACCCGAACTCAATGCTGTGGATTCTTCCTTCTCAAAGAACAAGAATTTCCCAAAGCTACTTGCAATCTTTTTGTAAGCCATTGAGCCCCAAGCACATAAAGGTAAACCACTCACCTCAATCCAAAGAATTCGTTCGTCAATTTTAAAATTAGGCATGGGAGCCCTTTTAATCGAATACAACCTTTTAAGACTTTCATTCTCTTGGAATTTAGAGCAAGACATAGATGAGGGAAATTGTATCCAAATCCAGTATCCGCCAACATGATGAATATTAAGATCTAAGAAGCCTTCATTCCTACAAATGACATACATGTTTTCCATGGAATCGATGTCTTTCAATTTCACAAGTAGGATTGTATCCGTGTTTTCCACATTAATGGTTTCTTGTTCCGTGAGTGTGATGGTGCGTTTTTGGATGGGTTTTGTTTCGTTGGAGGTTGATATGGGAACATATTTGAGGGTCGAGGAGTATGAGGGTTTTGGTTGGTGTGTTTTGATTTCTGGAGGTGTATTATTTGTGGCGATGTTGTTAAGAGTTGGGAAGGCGTTTTGGTTATTGGTGGTAGTGAAAGCGTTGGTAGGTTTTGGTTGGGATTGAGTATATTTTGGTGCTAGGGTTTTTGTGTTGGGATGTTGGTTTAAAGCTAAGGTGATGTAAAGATGAAAACTACCAATCCATATATTCGACATAGAATTCACAATAGAATTTGCATCCTTAACACCAAGGAATTTAATAAAACCAAATCGTTTACCTCCTTTAGATAATTTATTAGCGATGAAAGCGTCAACCAAACGACCATGAGAAGCACACACGTTCCATAATCCTTTTGATGTTAATGCCGGAGGCATATTGGTGACATAAAAGGATGTTGCAATGTTCTCCAAATCCTTATGATAAGGATTTCCAATTGGTTTTGATTTCTTGTTCCGAGTTATCCATGTCCAACCATTTTGATCCGTATTGACGAATTGTTTTCCCATGAAGAAGAAAATTGATTAGGGTTTTTGAAGATTAGGGTTTTTTTTTTATTGAATGAAAGATCGAGGAAGAATTAGTGAGAGGGGAGGAGCATGTGAAGGGAGATCTCATAATTTAATACTTTTGACTTATTAAATTATATAATTTTTATTTCTTACTTTTCGTTTTGCAGTTATATAATAAAAAAAATATAAATATAAAAAAACAAAAGAGATACAAATAATGTTATTAGGAAGTTCTTTATATCCTATACCTTACTAAAATCACATTTGATAAACTCATTGTTACCTATTTACACTTGTTTACAGGATTGTATAATTGAAATTTGAAATGTAATGTTAAATATAAAAGGTTATGTGTTGATTAATTTAACATAATACTAATCCTCAAACATTTGACCACTGTTCATGAACAGTGGCCAAATGTTTGACTTGGGCCTTGGGCTCATTTGGCCCGGCCCAAGTGTTTTTTTTTTTTTTTTTTTTTTTTTTTTTTTGCTTTGGCCCGGCCCAAGTTTTTTTTTTTTTTTTTTTAGTTTAGTCCAACATCCAGCCCAACTTTTTTTTGCCTCTATTTTGGCCCGCCCCCCCCCCCCCCCCAAGATGTTTTTTTTTTTTTTTTTTAGTTTAGTCCAACATCTATCTAGCCCAACTTTTTTCTCCTTTTTTTCCGCACGTGTACTTTTCATCGGCCCCAAAAAAAAAAATCTTTATAATCTCTCCCACCCCCACTTCTTCGCTAAAATAAGAAGGAAAAAAAAAATTTACCGGAGACGTGGCATTTTATTTTTAAAACTATTTAACAACTTCTACGGCCATGGGTCCAAAAAAAATGTAAATGAGAACCGAAAAAATACATCCGCACAAAAGAACAAATATGAAAGAAAAAATGCGCCGAACTATTTAAAAATATGAACCGAAAAAATAAACCCAATACAAAAAAAATAAAAAGCCCCGCAACAACGCGCGAAAAATTAACGCCCGCAGCAACGCGCGGGTCATTTCTGCTCGTTGTTAACAAAACCCAATATTAAAATCAAGTGTGATATTATGGTAAGATGTACATAACACGCAGGTTTATGGTTACATAATTTTGGTGGCAATAGTTGATGTTGTAGATATTCCGATAAAGCAACATTCGGTGTAAAGACGTTATTTGCTTTTACCAAAAGCTGGTTTACAATCGTAAGTGTATAAAGATAGTGTCTAAGAGCATCCCGTAAGAGGG